>MU194549.1:0-11141 GCA_016904865.1 Pissodes strobi | reverse complement strand
AAGCGGTTCCGATACGCTATAATCAATCTAAAAAGATTGGGTTAGTCCTCGATCCAACTTTCGGTTAGTTTCACTTAGTCTCAACTTTTTTAATCATTTCAACCAGTCCCGATACGTTATAATCAATTTTAATAGATTTGGTTAGTTTGGGTTAGTCGTCAATTCAACTTTCGGTTAGTTTCACTTAGTCTCAACTTATTTTAATCATTTGAACCGGTTCCGAGACGTTATAATCAATTTTAATACATTTGGTTGGTTTGGGTTTGTCGTCCAATCAACTTTCGGTTAGTTTCACTTAGTTTCAACCTATTTTAGTCATTTGAATCGGTTCCGATATATTATAATCAATTTTAACCCTCCGGCGGGCGCGCAGCGGTACTCCGTGCCGGATTTTTACATTTCATATATATTTTTTTAATTCCGATTGCTGCACGCCACTATCGCGTCAGGAATTCTTCATTGATTATATTTGGAATAGGCTGCCAAGGCACCGGGAGGCATTCAGACTTTCTATTAGTATCAAATGAGACACCAAGAGATCAAGTTGCACGTTTGCGGCATTCCGTACCGCAGTGCGCCTTTTCATTTAAGTATTGAAAATTGCTTTTTTACCGTTTTTTGCACTGAGTGTTACCTTGTGACTGTTACGATGTATAAATCTCATTTTATTTGTTTTAGGGATAGAAACGTGTTAAATAAACCACTCAGCGAAAATAATTGTAAAATATTGCCGACAATTTATTCGAATTTTTTCTCGTTCTTGAGTTGATATTTCTATTTTATATTTAAAATATTTTACTATAAACATGTGTAATATCTTTTATTACTGAATAAATTGCAGATAATAAATAGATTTTAGCTTTATACTTTTTTTTGTACGTGCGGCATCCAGTACCGCAACGCGCCCGCTCACGTAGTTTTCAAAGGCGCGCCTGTCGCAGGGTTAATAGATTCGGTTAGTTTGGGTTAGTCGTCGATTCAACTTTCGGTTAATTTCACTTATTCTTAATTTTCCGATACGTTATAATCAATAGATTTGGTCAGTTTGGGTTAGTCGTCCATTCAACTTTTGGTTAGTTTCACTTATTCTCGACTTATTATAGTCATTTGAAGCGGTTCCGATACGTTATAATCAATTTTAATAGAGTTGGTTAGTTTGGGTTAGTCGTCGATTCAACTTTCGGTTAGTTTCACTTATTCTTAACTTATTTTAGTCATTTAAAACGGTTCCGATACGTTATAATCAATTTTAATAGATTTGGTCAGTTTGTGTTATTCGTCCATTCAACTTTCAGTTAGTTTCACTTATTCTCGACTTATTATAGTCATTTGAAGCGGTTCCGATACGTTATAAACAATTTTAATAGAGTTGGTTAGTTTGGGTTAGTCGTCGATTCAACTTTGGGTTAGTTTCACTTAGTCTCAACTTATTTTGATTATTTGAATGGGTTCCGATATGTTATAATCAATTTTAATAGATATGGCTAGTTTGGGTTAGTCGTCCGATCAAGTTTCGGTTAGTTTCAGTAAGTATCAACTGACTTTAGTCATTTGAACCGGTTACGATACGTTATAACCAATTTTAATAGATTTAATTAGTTTTGGTTAATCGTCGAATCAAGTTTCGGTTAATTTCCCTTAGTTTTAACTTATTTAAGTCATTTGAACCGGTTCCGATATGTTATAATCAATTTTAATAGATTTGGCTAGTTTGGGCTAGTCGTCGAACCAACTTTCGGTTAGTTTCACTTAGTCTCAACTTATTGTAGTCATTTGAACCGGTGCTAACACGGTATAATCAATTATAATAATCTATCATGGTTAGTTTGGGTTAGTCGTTCAATGAACGATACGTGGCCTTGAAAAATCACTCTCATGAAACTAAAGAAGTATAGTAGAAATGAGGCTCCGAAGTATTATATTATTATATATTTTTAAACATATTTTAGGTAATTCCACTATTATTGCTATCTTTGAAACGGTCAAAGCTACAAAGTTGATTAAACTAGAAAAAAGTTGCCATTATTGATGCCTTTTCAAGATCGATTTGCAGTGTTGTTAAATTCTTGTTAGATTCTGAGATAGCAACAGTGGTATCACCTAAAAATGACACCCTATATAGCAAAATTTTTTTTCAATTTCCTCCTACGAAAATATTTTTACAACTTTGCTCAGTTTCACTTGATTTTTCACCCGGCCGGCATTAGGTCTGTCGGTACGAGTCCATCCATACAATCTCCTGAATACATCTCTGTTAAACGCCTGGCTGACTGAAGCCACGCTAACTGATCGGGCACTTACGCAGAGCATTTCTCATCTTCAGTTAGCACGTGATATAAAAGAATGTGGCTGAATTACATGAAAAGATTTACCGCTGAGTGAACTTAATAATAGTATAGAGAATAGAATATAAAATTATTGTACTACTTGAGCCAGTTGTAAGCAATGCTAATTGTTCACAAATAAAATCTAAAGCATGTACTATTTTGTTATCATCAAGATTTCGAAAACTTTTTAGTATACTCGATATATCAAACATTGGCCGTATATCGTCCAAACTATGCGAAATAAACGGCGTTTTAAATTTTGATGTTGAAATACAAACTGACTCGCTATACAAAAAGTTTCAATATTAGCCATTTTTGTTGTAAACTTACGACTTTGGAAATCCGAAAACATGAACTTTAGGCTCATTTTTATAGTCCCCATTGTAGCCAGGTATGCAACATCTCTGAGGCATAAATACTTACATTAAGTTACTATAAAAGTACCGGAAAAAATATACAGTGAGGACGTAAAGTCCGTCGCCCCCCCTCTAACTTTTGAACCGTTTGGTATACTGCGATGAAATTTGGAACGGTGTTATATGAGACAATTTTCTATTTTTTGAGCAAACGATGACAGATTCAAATGTCAAAATGACAGTTGGGCGTCCGTTCGAAATATTTTTTTAAATGGAGGGGATGGTCATGTGACATGTCATTTTGAAGGTCTTTTTATGCTGAAATCAACCCTCGACTTTGAAAAACATTTGATTCATACATTCTTAAATAGCGACTAATAATAATGTTTTAAGTAGGTTTATTAGATAAGTACCTAATTACAAAACTAATTGAAAATGATGTTATAATAATTGAGAAAAACACAAAAAACGACAAATTTTCAACTTAAAAGATGTTGAAAATGTCCGCCCTGAACTTCATGAGAAAAGAACATTCTGTTAGAGAATTCTTCCCTAACATTGTGGAGGGTTGCACGGTTTATTCCCGCACACACATCGATGATGCGTTGTCGAAGTTCATTCAGAAAATCCGGAACCATTTTATAAACCTTAGATTTCACGTAGCCCCATAGAAAGTAATCAAGGGGTGTCAGATCCGGTGAGCGAGCTGGCCACTCTGTTGGACCTCGGCGACCAATCCACCTGTCCGGATAAGTTGCATCTAAGTAATTTCTAACATCTCTAAAATAATGGGGCGGAGCACCATCCTGTTGGAACGTAATGCCAAAGTGGAATTCAAACGGATTTTGTGCAACAACGCCTTCAATAGGTAGAGTGATGGTATCTTGTAGCATTTGAAGATATGTGGGGCCGTTCAAATTTCCTTCTAAAAATATGGGACCTATAATATGGTCACCCAAAATACCCTCCCAAACATTTATTTTTTGAGGAAACTGGGGGTTTTCATTACTCCAATGCCTGCAGTTTTGAGTGTTAACTGTTCCATTTAAAAAAGGTACTCTCATCGCTAAAACAAATATGCCTTAGATAATTGGGATTTGCTTCAATCCTTCGTGCCATAATCTCGCCAAACTCTAATCGCCTATCAGGATCATCTTATGTTAATTCGTGGATCATTCTCATCTTATAAGGATGAAATTTATTACTTTTTAAAATCTTCTTAACGGATGAATACGAAATATTGCATGTCTCGGCTACTTGTTTAGTACATTGCTGGGGGTAATTTACCATTTCAGCTACGACCTGCACTTGCACATTTTCGCTAATTTTGTGCCTTCCAGATCTTGGGGCATCTTTTACCGTACCTAATGCAGCGTGATAATTCCGATTAGCCTCGCCAAACTGCTTGTATTTTATCTTCTAGCGAACGCGACATTTGAATTAAATGATATCGAAGTTTTAAGAACACTTGACAGGCACGTTTTAAAATGACAAATATCAGGAAACCATGGCAACTATAGTTAAAAGGTACCTACCGCCTGAAACTAGGCATCAAAAAATCAATTCTAAAATTGGTCGGCATTCGATAAAATATGAATCAAATATTTTCAAAGTCGAGGGTTGAATTAAGCATAAAAAGACCTTCAAAATGACATGTCACATGACCAACTCTTCCATTTAAAAAAATATTCCGAAAGCACGCCCAGCTGTCATTTTGACATTTAAATCTGTCATTATTTGCTCAAAAAATAGAAAATTGTCTCATATAATACCGTTCCAAATTTCATCGCAGTATACCAAACGGTTCAAAAGTTAGAGGGGGGGCGACGGACTTTATGTCCTCACTGTACAATTAAACACGACAAAAATTTATAAATATGACGTGCTACACAATGGAAGAGAACACAAACCGTGAAGTTGCCGCCGAGCAACAGGTGCTTCCGAAATATATAGTTTTACGTATTTAAAAATACGCCTAATAATATAAATTGTATACCTAAATATACAACGAAATATTTTAGATAAACTTTCATACACTCAAAAGCACAAAAAGACTTCCGAATTTACAAAAAAACAACAACAAGATTACACTAAATGTCGATTTAAGAAGCCATTTGCAACCGGCAGATCGCACATTGATCTCGCTTGTTTTCTACGCTGTTGCCGGTTGTATAAGGAAATAATTAAATCAAATAAATAAATAAACTTTTATTGCCAACAAAACATTTTTCAATGAAAAGCAACGTCAAGATAAGGTAATATACATGTGGGTACTAATATTTACTAGATATGACAATATAATATTTATCACCTACTGAAATTTAAAAGAATAGTACAGTTTTGCCTCCAAAAATGTTTTTACCTTGTTTTTAAAAGTTGACAAATTTTGCATCTGTCGTAGTTCAATAGGTAACGAGTTATAAGCTTTAATAGCTTGATATACTGGTCCCTTCTGGAAAAAAGTAGATGTATGTAATGGAATGTTTGAGTGTTGGTCTCTGTTTGTTTTAAATAGACCTAGATTCTTTTTGACAAAAATCACAAGCTCATAAAAATAAAGAGAGGGGACAGTTAATATGCCTAATTTCGAGAAATAGGGCTGACATGAAGTTGCAGGTGTAATACCATAGATGCATCTTACTATTCTCTTTTGGGCAACAAATATGTTTTGAGCTTTCCTAGAGGTTCCCCAAAACAAAATACTGTATGTAATTATAGGCTGAATATTTGACAAATAGAAAAGTTTGACAGTCTTCACAATCAGCTGGTCTTTTAACCTGCGGATAAGTGCACACATGATATTAAGTCTGCTTTCCATGACTAAAATTTGATGATCCCAGTTTAGTGGAGGGTCCAAATGAATCCCCAAAAACTTTATGTTTTTTAGAGATGGAATCGATTTTCCATCCAACACCACATATAGCGACTCCTGTTGCTCTATATTTTGTTTCTGAAAGGCTAGCAAACCAGTTTTACTTACATTAAGCTCAAGCCCACTCTGTTTGCACCATACTTTCATTTGCCCAGCCGCATTTGTACAATTTGCAGCTGGATCGGATATAGAGGAATTAGTAAGAATAATGGAGGTGTCATCAGCATACTGACAGATTTTTTGTGCTGGTATATGGTCACTAAGACCATTAATATACAAGAGGAACAGGATAGGTCCAAGGATTGACCTTTGTGGAACTCCTACTGCAGTCAGAATTGGATCTGAGAAAAAATTTTGACCCTCATAATCAAAAGCAATGGTATACTCTCGGTTTGAGAGATATGAGTCTATTAGCTTTAAGCATAGACCTCTAAGTCCGCACCTCTCCAATCGATCCAGCAACAACTTGTGGTTAACAGTGTCAAAGGCCCTTGAAAGATCAAAATAGAGACCTGCCACTTTTTTATTTTGATCGATGCAATTTACAATAAATTCTAATGTTTTAAAGATTGCTAACTGGGTTGACATTTTGGGTCTAACTGACACTCCGAAAAAATATTATTGTTCTGAATAAAGTTCAAGAGCCTTGTGTAAATTGATCTTTCAAATATCTTTGACACTGAAGGCAGCAATGAGATTGGCCTGTAATTTGAGATTAATTGGGAATTTCCTTTTTTGTAAACTGGTATGACTTTTGCCTTCTTAAGAGAATCTGGAAAAATACCAGTTTCGAAGCTTTTATTTATAATGTTGCTTAAAGGTTTACTCAGAGTTTTGGAAACTTGCTTTAATAGAAAAATAGGCACATCATCTAGACCACTGGACCTTTTATTTGGTAAGTTGTTGATCAAGTTAAAGATTTCATTCACTGATGTAGAAAAGAGAAAGATAGCCTGATGGCAAATATTATCTATAGAACAAAGTATATTGTTGCAGCTAGGCAAGGAAAAAAATTGCCCTGAAAAGAGGTTTGCTATTTCGTTTGGTCTGGATATAACCTGGTTTGAATCAGTTTTTATTTCACATGGTAATTTAACTTTATTTTTATTTGACTGCAAATTCAGAATGTTCCAGGCTGTTTTAGACTTGTTTTGAGGGTTACTAATTTTGTTATCATGAACAGCTTTTCTAAAATTGGAAATATACTGCCTATATAATTTGCGTTCATTTCTGTAATGTTCGTATATAATAGGGGAGTTTGTCTTTTTGTGCCATACATAGATGTCTTTAATATATTCAGAGTAGTTTTTAATTTCCCTATTTACCCAAGTGTTGGCATTGTTTTTTGGATAAAATTGTTGGTTCGGAAATGAGAGTTCAAAGTAGTAGTTAAAAATGTTACTAAAAGCAATAAATTATTCTTCTACATTACCAGAATTTATTACATTATCCCAGGACTACCTCTCTAAGAGACTGACGAAATATTGTATATTGTCTTGTGAAAGTAAACGCTTGCTCAGTACTTTTTGTGGCTCATTTTGTTTAAGCGAGTTAAACTTAATTATCCATCTTATCCGTACAGTAGAGTTTCGATAAATTGGCAAGTATGATTTTAAATATGTAGGTACGTGAAAGCAAGGTGTTGTATGTATATTTTATTGATATAGATACATAATGTGAATAATATATCTACTACATATGGACGTATGTATGTTTTTAGTGTGATGGTTAGTAATAATGCATAGAATTTAAAACGTAGGTACTTATTTACGTCTTCCCGTTATTTTATGAAAGTGCACGAAGAGGGTAGTACTATTAGATAATTAAATGAATAAATTACGAAATACCACATTATAGGAAGAGGAAAGAACACCGTATGGAAATATGTTTCTTAGAATATTGGAGAAATTGTAATGGAAGAGATACATTCTTTATATACGGGCATCCTAGTATGCGCTACTATCGTAGTAGTCCGGTAACATTGCTTGCACTTGCGCTTGGGTTGCGATTACCGTTTCTCCCGAAAGCATCCCCATCTACACCTTCGCTCCAAATAGCAGAGGCCCAAATGCAATACGTCACGGGATATAAATTTGTAAGCACTTGGTCCTTTTGTGGAGGTGTTATTTGTCTAAGACACTTTCTAGCCAAGTTATAGCGAACAGCGAATTTTGCGGCCTGGATTGTTGATCGCAGAATTTTCTTTTTCATATTTGGCATATAAAGTGACACTTTTCAGGGAATTTGCATCTCTCAACCTCAACCAGAGGAGAGCAGGCTTTACTCTTGTGCCTACGAGACGAGACGCAATATAGGTTTCTCTCGTCTCATCTCCACCGCATTATCTTGAAAATATGCATTGAAATTTTTCATTGCCCTGTCCAACAAATAAATAAATTCAATTTCAAAAATTATTAGCCTAACTAATGTAGCACGGCAATTTAAAATTATTACGATAAGGAAGTTAATTGAAAAGAACATAATCAAAAATATATCCATAACTTTCCAGCAAGAGACAATCTGTTAGAGTTATCCAGCGGCTTGAAATTACGCTCATTTGTCGAAACCGGGACGTTATACATTATGTTGTCGGAGCCGAGATAATTGACTAAAATGACTGCCGGGAAAATTACACGAACTTCATAAAGGAACACACGGATAAGATGGATAATTATATTTCTAGAAGCAGATTTTGTATTTGATATTAAAGCAAGAAATAGTGATTTTCATTCATATCAATAGGGTTCAAAATATATTTCACCCCAAATCCTGGAATTAGCTTAAATAAGATATAGCCCATTGAATCAGGAAATTATAATATACCAAATTCGTTAATGAAATCCATTTTAAAAGCAACTGTCTTTTAAAACGTAATTAGGGATATAGGTTTAAGAGCAAGTAGTAGAAGTAGTGGTAGTTTTTTTAATGAGAGGATTAGATAACCCAATCTTCGTAAGATTTTCAGACGAGTGATCTTATATGCCTTCCCTCTCTGAACGCTGTTGTTTTCGCCTTTGAAATTATCTTCCGATATTACTTCAAAGATGATCCTTAGAATATTGTTAAAATACTTTTTTTTGTCCATGTTTACATGTCCTGTACTTCTATTAGTCTGATATCTCCTTATTTTTGATTAATGATTTTTTTAGCAAATTTACTTAAAATTCTCCGGTTTTCGATATTTCTTCTTCTTCTTCAGCCTTCATTTGTCCACTCCTGAACGTAGGCCTCTTTCATTCGTTTCCATGCCTTTCTGTCATGTGCTGTTTGGAACCATCTTTTCCCCGCAATCTGTTTGAAATCGTCCAGCCACCTGTTCTGGGATCTACCTACGCTGCGTTTGGTCTGTATTGGTCGCCAGTGTGTTACCCGCGCTGTCCAACTATCATGGTTCTGGCTGGCCACATGCCCCACCGACAGTCATTTGATTTTCGAGATACGCTTCATGATCTCCACTTTAGTTCTTCGTCGGATTTCCTCATTCCTGATCTTATCTCTTAGAGTGATTCCAAGCATGATTTGCTCCATTGCTCTTTGCATTAGTCTGAACTGTTCAGCATTTCTTTTTGTTATTGCCATTGTTTCTAAACCGTATGTTGCTACCGGCAGTATACATGCACCGAAGACTTTCCGCTTTAAGTTTATTGGTAACTTTCTGTTTTTAATATATAGGTCAACTTGCCAAAAGCTGCCCATGCAAGTTTTTTCCTACGTTTTCTTTCGGCAGTTTGGTTCTCTGTGCCGATTTTGATATTATGCCCCAAGTAGACATATTCATCGACGTTTTCTAAAGTAGTACCGTTTAGTGTTATAATATCTTCCGCATCGCTTATTATCTTCGTTTAGAGAGGTTTATTCTTAGGCCGACTTTTCTCGACGCTTCATTAAGTTGGCTTAACATATCTTTGGGTTCATGGATGTCGCTGCTTATGAGAACGATATCATCTACGAATCGTAAGGGATTTAGAGAAGTTCCGTTCACATTGATACCTTTACCCTCCCAAGACAGTTGCCATCATCTTTTCTATTATGTTTTCTGTGGTTATCTGGCCTATCATGTTTTCTAACGTCATTTTGTCTGTATCTGACCTCAAAGAAAGTGTGCTCTACGGTATCTATCAACAATATTGAACGTTTTACTCTGAACAGACATTTAGTTTCATCATTTAAACAATTTTCCGTATCTGTTTTGAATACCAGACATTGTTAGGTGATTATGATTGTTATGTTATTATTTTACCAATAATACCAATCAAATTAGAAAAGTTTTCAGCAATTATTTTAGCTTCTGGAAATAAACTGCTCCAAAGCAAGAATTTCCAGCGGTAAAGAATAAATTTGCAATTTTGTATCAATGGCAGAGTTATATTGAATATTTAAAGCTTAATTGTATCTGATTGGTTTAATTAAATGTAAACGGACACCTTTAAACTTCAGTATCATTGGTAATAGTTCATTTCTTTTTAGAAATATAATGAAGATAAAAAGGAGTTAAAATTTACGAGTTTTTCTTAGATGCCGCGATGCCGTTAATAGACAGGAAAAATGATAATGCAGGAGCCACAAACGTGCAATTTCAGTCACACTTCATCAGACGTGACGTCTCCTGGGCGGCAATCTTTTAACATCAAAAAAATACATAATAGCTTTTTTTAATATTATTTATGTATCAGCTATTATTTTAGGTGTATTAAGTAGAAAATTAAATTAACTTAATTGTTAAATAATAAAACGTTTTTAATGGGAAAAATTTTTTTATTAATAAAGCAAAAATGTTTGGATGTTGACTGACATATATATTTCAATGGAAAAATATTTTTGATAAGTGTTTTACTTAAATTTTTAAAATATTGATATGCCTTAACTTATAAAACACAACATTATAATTAACAAAGTTGGTAAATAAAAAATGCAAGGCTTAGATTTGCACAAGTTTTATGCAGCACAATCCCTGCATAATTTTCTTGTCCATTCCAAACACCCTGGACGTTTGCACATTATACAAAAATAGGCTGTTCTCCTCTTTTGCCAGCTGGACAAATCCTGCAGGTCTTCTTTACTGCTAATTTTTCCTCCTCAACATGCACTATTTCATCTTTTTTATTTAGGCTGCGTCCAATATTCAACGTCATGTTCTTGGTGAAATCATATATGGACGAGCCGACCTCTTTATTTTTCTTAGGAAAAATTCAACAGGATTCTCTCTTTTGATTTTTTAAAAGTCAATTTCTTAGTTTTAATAGATTCACTGCTTCTATTCAAGAGAACCACCTATCAGCAGGTATATTTCTATTTCCATTTGTCGCGGGCTCCAATGGCCGCTGCTCGTTCCCAACGCGAACAAAGAAATCATATGAATGCCATCGTGAAATGGGGTGTGAAAAAAATAATGTGCAGCTTAACGCAGAAAAACTCAAGCAGCTGTTTTCTCACAAAAAAACAAACACCGCAGGACCTGGCTTATTAATGACAGGGCAAACACTGACTCTGTCCTCATTGATAAGCTTGCTGGGCACCTACGTAGAAAACAACTTGTCTAGGCGTAATCACGTCACCAAAATTGCCAAGGCAGCAGCACAAAAGCTA
>JAEQML010067899.1:0-18698 GCA_016904865.1 Pissodes strobi | reverse complement strand
GAGTGGGTGGAAGACTGTTAAAAAAAAGGACCAGGAAGACGTACGCCGATGTTGCAAAGATGGAGGAAAGGAGGAAAGAAAGAGAGCGGAGGTATGAAAAAGAAAGAAAAGAGCAACAAGGTTGGAAAACACCGGAGAAAGTCGCGCCACGGCTAGAGGTAGTGGTCTTCCCGAAGGAGGAGGGAGACAAGACGGGGGAAGGAGCAAAAAATATGGTAAAGTTAATGAAGGATATGTTGGTTAAAGAAGGGGTCAAAGAGTTGAGTTGAGTTGAGGGGTTAAAACGTTGAAGAGGGGGCGCGATTTTCGAAACGAGGACGATGGAGCAGCAGATCAAGATAAAGGAAGTACTGGGGCGTGAACCCAAATGGGATATTAAGGTCGATGGGTGTCAGAGGCCGGTGGTAAGGATTGGTGGTGTAGAAAAGGGATATTCCGACGAGGAAATCATAAGAGGCATATGTAGAGAAAATGAGGGAGTGAACGAGATTGTGGGAGAAAATGCGGGGGGAATGATGAGAATTATAACAAGGAAACCGTGCAGGAGCTCCTATAAGGAGAACGTTATTATGGAGGTAGATTCGAGATTGTTCAGAAAGTTTATGCGCGAGGCAAAGGTTAACCTGGGGCTCACGGTGCACTACGTGTCCGAATATGTCCAGATTGTCATGTGCTACAAATGCTGCAGGTTTGGGCACCCGGCAAAGTACTGTCGGGAGGCCCCCACCTGTGATAAGTGTGGCGAGGAACATGAAGGCAAAGATTGTAATAAACAGAGTGGTCTGGATTGTCCTAATTGTAAGCGCCTAGGAATCAGGAAGGACGATAGGTGTCATACGGCAAGGGACAGCGATTGCCCGGCCTTCCGGATGAAGATGGGAGAGAAGAAGGGGCGCACGGCCTACTAATGGCGGGGAACATCAAATGTTTGAAGTTTAATGTGGGGAGAGGCAAAGAGGCCATGAACGTTATGAGAAGGAATGTTGTTTATTGGGAGTAGAGGTAGTCCTATTGCAGGTGCCGTATGTGAGAGTGACGGAGTGGAAGGGGTATGTACGATTTGGATGTGAGGAAGAGGCTAAAGTGGAGGTGTGGGTGAAAGAGACTGCTAGAGCAAGGTATGTGTCAGGCCTGATTAGTAAGAATGTAGTGGGAGTTATGATTGAAGGATTGGATAAAGAGGTATGCGTGATCAGTATATATGACGAACCGGGTGGAAGAACGAACAAAAGATTGCGTGAACTGAAAGATATAGTGAATGTGGTTAGAGGACCAATTGTGATAGGAGGCGACATGAATAGTAAGAATGAGGCATGGGGAGGAATGGTGACGGATGCGAGGGGAGAGGAATTAATGATGTGGGTTTTAGAGAAAAGATTTCATGTAGCGAATGAGAGTGATTCGTTAGCAACGTTTAGTAGTGTGAGGGGTGAGAGTTGGGTGGATGTGACCATGTGCAGAAATGTCATGATGAACGAATGGGTGGTCGAGGAGGAGGAAACCCTCAGCGACCACAGATATGGGCGTTTTAGGGTGAATGTTAGTGTGAAAGAACTGAAGAAAGAAGTATGGGTGTATGATTTTGACAGGACAATATGGGAGGACTTGGTGAGTGAATTGAGAGAGGACGAGGGTGGTGAATTGACGAATGAGGAAGAGATAGAGAGGGAGGCCAGGAGGCTCCAAACGAAATGTATGGAAGCGTGTCGAAAGATAATTAAAAGGAAACGTAGGAATGAAAGTGATGAGAATGAGTGGTGGGATGGTGAGCTGGCGGCGATGAGAAGAAGGGTGAGAGCAAGGAGAATGGAATATCAGTCTGAGAGGAATCAGGCGCAGAGAGAGGAGAGAAAAAGGTTATGGTTGAATGAGAGGAATGAGTACAAAAAGATGGTTAAGTGTAAGAAAGTGGAGTATGTGAGGGCCGAAATTGCTAGCATCTCGAAAAATGAGTCATGGGAGAGGGTTTGGGATTACTTGAGGAAGAAAGGAATTCGGAAGGGCGGCAAAGCAGTAAGGAATGGAGAAGGTAGAGAGGCGAGGAATCAGGAGAAAGAGGACGAGTTTCTCCTAGAAATGTACCATCCACAGCTAACGCCGCAAGAAGAAGGACACATTAATAGGTATGGCCAGGAGAGAAATAGTAACAGGGCGACGGCTTTGGACATGGAGTATAATGTGGGAATTAGTGAGTTAGAGGTAAGGCAGGTCATCTCCGATCTGAAGAGAAAAAAGGCGTGTGGGGTTGATAAGATCCCAAACGAGGCAATGCGGCATATTTGGGAAGGTGTTGGGAAGTCGCTACTGGAGCTGTTTAACAGGTGTTGGGAGATGGGATATGGAAAATGGCTAGAATACGCTGGTTGCCTAAGGCGAAGGGGGGTTTTAGACCAATAAGCTTGTTACCCACCTTGGGGAAAGTGCTAGACCGAGTGGTGAATGTAAGGGTGAGAACTTGGTGTGAGAAAGAGATGAAGCTCAGTGAGAATCAGTTTGG
Organism: Pissodes strobi; assembly: GCA_016904865.1. Taxonomy (NCBI): domain Eukaryota; kingdom Metazoa; phylum Arthropoda; class Insecta; order Coleoptera; family Curculionidae; genus Pissodes; species Pissodes strobi. The sequence continues at coordinate 16,201 of JAEQML010067899.1, read as the reverse complement.
GTTCAGGGGAGGTAGAGACACCATTGGAGCGATAGAAAGCGTGTTGCAAACGATGAAGGACGTAAGGGAGAGTGGACGGCACAGCATGATTGTGACCCTGGACCTGAAGAACGCGTTTAATATGTCATGGCCGCCAGCAATTGACAGAGAAATGGAGAGAATGATAATGCCGAGAAGAATGAGAGACTTGTGTTGGAGTTTTCTGGCAGAGAGGAAGGTAGTGAGTGGAAGGTCATTAAGGCAACCGGGGAGGGAGGGTATGCCCGCAAGGATCAAGTTTGGGACCGACCCTATGGTTGATCTGCATGGAAGGATGGTTGAGGAGAATGTCACAGTTAGAGAGAGAGGAAGGAGTGAAAGGGCAGGCCTTCGCGGATGACCAAGTGATTGTGATTCCGGGAAGGTCTGTGCGTGACATAGAGAGAAAATGGGAGATAGTATCGAGAGAGTGCAAGGAATGGGAGACTGAAAACCTCGCGAAGTGTGAAAGGGAGAGGAGTGTATGGTGTGTGCGGGGAAGTGGGGACCGATAGGCTGGATTTGTCCTTTAAGGCAGGCCAGCTGACGACTGGGCATGGGAACCTGAAAGAGTATTTGTTTAGATTTAAGTTGGGGGATACAGATGGAATGTGTGAATGTGGGATTGAAAGAGAGGATAGTGTGCATGTGAGAGAGAGATGTGGAGTGATAGAAAGGATGAATGAAAGAGAAAGATTACATCGTGAAGGAAAACTGTGGGGGGGTAAATGTCTTAGACGAAACGGCAAGGCCTCTGCACGGGATATTCAGGTTATCAACGAGTGGGGGAGTGCAATGATAAGAGACACTAACTTGGATGAATAACCAATGCACTCGTAGATCATAACGGATCTGATTATGTGAGGTGGAGGGTAGTATGTAGGTTATTTTAGGAAAATAGATCGTAAGTTAGTCTAAGGACATATGTACAGAGCAAAGAAATTGTGTATTAGAGTTAAGATGGGTGGTGGGTAGATTATAGGACTGGTGGTGGGTGTTGTAAGCTATACTAAGGAGATTGTTTTAGAGTTAGCAGGATGTATTAATTTGGGAATAAAAGAGGGTTACGAAAAGGTCTTCCTTCCCCGTTGCCGGCGTCCGTACCTGCCCTGGGGTCTTCGGATTGTAGGACAGGTGCGGGCCCCTGGGAGAAGCGGAGTTGGTAGGGCGTCTCCCTTGAGAGTGGTTTCGTTGGATAGTGGGTGGTTTTTCTGGCTAATACCGAAAGGTGGGCAGCGTGTAATTTCCTCCATGTCCCTACCCACTTCACTTGCGACGTTGAGTTCGAAGCGATAGGACGCGTTTCTGGAGCTCCGTGAATTTTTGGATTTTGAAGGCGAATTGGAAGGTGTTTTTGATTGGATATATTGTGGACGACTGGCTAGGAATACGGACTGGAGGATTATTGGATTACTGGATTGATTTGAAGAAAGGTCGCTTGGACGGTCCTTTTTTTATTTTCGAAAAACGCGTTTATGTATGACGAACTGGTGATTATAATTAGTGAATAGGAACCTGGACCCTGAAGCAGGGACCCCGGGGAGGGGGCTTTAGGCCCAGTTGCTAGGAAAATAGGGCGTTGTGTAGTCTTTCGAAAGTTCGGGTATATTGTTGTCCTTTTTCCTGTTGAATAACTGATAAATTTATCGTGTATGTGAGTGCGAGAGACAGTATAGTTGCTAAATTGATCAAGGCCACGCCGTAGTACGTCTTTAGAATTTCTAAGAAAAAAGGGCATCTACTTCTTGTAAATTCTTCGGAGGGGAACCAATAAGGCTGCCAATAAGGCACAAGAGATTAAACAGGGCTAAAACAAGCCAAAAAGGCACTATACCAACCCGTAAACAAAATCGAGGTATTAGGAGCACAGAAGATATCGTAGGTTGAAAAGGACCGAATAACGTGGGACGTGCGACGACTCTCTGCAAAGAATCAGCGTATCGGAGAGCTTTTGCGACAGTAGTAAAGCTACTGTCGCACAGCGAAGCTTTATAAAACCTATTGTGTTTTGTATAAAGGACGCCTACTGGCGCCCGAGACGCCATATATAGATTAAGGTTGGGGTCAAGAATAATATTGAAAATAAAATTGTTGACCACCCCCGGGGGTGCGAAACGTAGAAAAGGCAAACTTTTTTATCTGTGGACAGAAAAGACTGAAAGTCGGTATTTAGGGAGAGGTTAGAAAGGTCAACCTGAAAAACTATAAAGTTTTGGGACTGCGCGTGCACGAGTGTCGAATTAGAAAACCGGCCGCGGTTCAGTTATCATTCGACCGATTTCGACCAAATTCGGTATATAAGTTTAGGAGACAGTAGGTTTGTCAAAAAACATGATTTTCGCTCAAGAGTAAAGTACCTTAATTTGTAACAAAATCGAAATAGTATATTAAGCATCAAGAACAGTAAGGACAGTTTACCGATCGACGACAATGTTTGGTTGGAGGAGATCGGTAAACTCCTTACTGTTCGAGATGCTTATACTATTTTTGTACGCCCATTATGAACACAAAGACATTGACTAAGCAAATATCTTGAAAATGGTAAAAATTGTGTTTTGGATAATTATTTCTGCCCTGTAGATCCATTAAACTTTAAGTGGGTTCTGTTGTTACTATGGATATAATTATATATATTTTACTTACCGTTCAGCTGAACGGTAAGTAAATTACTTACCGTCGCGTTTTTGCTTAGTAACCAGTAAACTTAACCTACCGTTCTAAAACCAAGCACGGTAAACAATCCGAAATAGCATGGGCGTACAAAATTGTTATTAAGAAAAGTTGATTAGAATTGACAACTACGTTCAAATATCCAATAACGGCTATCTATGATGAAAATCAGGTTTTGTTATTTTTTACAATTTATTTTGAGGACTCGTATAGGACTGAAAAAATCAATATCTGATGATTGCATTCTAGGTTTTGGACCATGCAGGACTTTTTATAAAGAATATTATGTTAGGTAAGTACAATAATAATTTACACTAACAATATTTTTCTAGGGCATTAAGGACACCTATACTATCAAATTTTTTCTTATAATTTACAATAATTAAGTCAAAACCAGTTCGTTAACCAGATACTAACATATTATTATATTAGGTATTTCTGACAGATATACGAATAATAGTTGAACAAAAGAAAACAATACAAAACATCATTCGTTAGAGCCAATTTTGGGTGGCTTAAAACCAAAGATTTCTCAAAACACTATGTATAACTACATTATACTACGTTATACCACACTATACACTACCTATACCTTATGCCTTGTTTACACGAGCCTAGTTCTTGCCATTAGTATTCGTCACTCGCACCAGCTACTAAGCACTATTTTCACTAATGTTTAGTGCTTTTTTGCTAATGCTTAGTATTAATTCGATTGGTTTAGACGCGATTTTAGTGCTTATAGTAGCTAGTAGTAATGACAAGAACTAAGCTCGTGTAAACAAGGCATTTTAGTGGAATACGAAAAAATATATAAACAAATCTATAACTTATGACTATGATTGTTCGTGTGCAAATATGTGTTATTAAATCAAGTATTCTGCGATATTGACAAATATGTCAAAAGCAAAGTTAGTTATCATGGCTATCTAACTATCCCGTAATTATAAATATTTCATTCCGAAATTATAATTTTGAAAATGTCTGAAAATAATAATACCCGATACGTTATAGCCGAAAGGAACAGCACATGGTGAATATATTTGACAGACATTTCAGACCCGCTTTGCGGGAATTGAGTCGCGATTCGTTAATAGCGTTTATTCACGGGATGCAGGAGGTGCCAGAGCTGGACCGAAGCAGATTCCGGCAGAAAATTTTAAGTTTGCTGTAAAGAACAACCAGGTCTGCAGACGCAGACGCAGTGTTAAATTCATCATCGGAAGAAGGCCAACCCAATACAACAACTTCTATAAATGAAGAATAGCAACGTATTTTTTTGTTATTTTAACAATATAAAATCATGATAAATAGCTATGTGTGTTTTTTTGTAATCTGAACGATACTTTCTTCAAGTTGGTAGTTCTCAAGCCATATATTTTTTTAGAGAATGCGTTTGATAGTTTTGATTATATTTTCCAAAAAAAAAGTTATTATGTACGATTGTAAATAATACTTTAAAATCACCTTTCAAAACCGGGATATTACCTAGGAAACTGACATGCTGACAAAAAGTCAAAATTTTTATTTGTAATATTTTAATGAAAGTTATGGTATGCCCCGATTAACAGAAATCGATAAAATGGGAATAGTTACTTTAACCCGAAGGTTGGTCTGAACGAAGAGTAGCTGAGAGATTCCTTGTGCCGAAAAGCACTGTTTACAACGTTAAAAAAAGATGGGAAAAAGCTCATTCATTCGAAGGAAGGGTAGGAAGTGGCCCACTACAAGTTTGTACAGAAAAGGAAGATAATAATTTAATAAGTGTTCTGCGAAACCATCCTTTCAAGTCTGCTGTGACAGCAAAGGCAGAAACTCGTTTTCCAGGAACGGCCGGAACTGCGCGACGTCGCATAAAAGGAAAGTCTAATCTACGAAATCATCCAGCAGTTAAAAAACTTTTTTATCTCAATTTCATAAGGAGCAGCGAACTGGATTTTCACTGGAATATTTGAGAGAAGGTGTAGAGTTTTGGAATAATGTAGGTCGCGTTAGAGTATATAGGCACCCAAATACTCGTTTTGATGAACCGTATACCCAAAATACAGACAAGAGTGGAAGTTTCTCGCTGAATGTTTGAGGGTGGATCATCACTGGAGGGCTTGGGGTATGCACAAATATTACGGGGAAATTTAATGCGGAGGCCTATATAGATATTGTAATCTACTAAATTGCATAAGCTACTAAAGAAATATCACCCTGTCCTAGGTTTGAACTTGAATTTGGAGATTGTTATATAACCATTAAAAGCAAACTATAAACAACACGAGCAATTAACGGGAGTGACTTTCAACCTTAAGCATGCAAAGGTCATCACTTTTTTAATATAAATACGCTACCGAACCTTCAGCTCGTCAGACTTTGTTTTCACCTAAAACCAGCTCCCAGGTTAGCTAGACAGATGTCTTCGGGTTCTATCCGCTCCTAAGGTTAGCTAGACAGCTGCCTCTAGATTCTGCTCCTTTATTCCCTACCAAAACCCATTACCGGCTAGCCACTTGACGGCGATAGGACTAGGGGTTTCACAACCACCGCAGTAAAGTCTAATCAAGGAGAAGTTTGTCAGAGTTCTGAGAAAGACAAGTGTAAGTAGAGTCAGTTAAAAAGTTTAGTGAAATATTTTAGTGCTCTTAAGTAACACTCAACTCTTAAGAAAAACTATAATTATAAGACAGTAAACAAAGACCTATAAACAGTACTTCAACTCGAGAAAACATGCGCACCGTAGTAATCGGGTATAATAGAATCTATTTTTTGACCAATAGTCTATAAGACAGTAAACAAAGACCTATAAACAGTACTTCAACTCGAGAAAACATGCGCACCGTAGTAATCGGGTATAATAGAATCTAATTTTTTGACCAATAGTCATTGTTAAAGTTTTATCGTGAATACATTGTTATTGTTATAAACTAAACATGCTTACTTTTTCATCTCTTCGAACCCAACTCGGCCCCGGGCTATCTCAGTAACCCAGCGGCACGCTGCTAAGCAAGGCGTGTCATCACGAATAGAACATACAGTGGCAGATTGAGGGAAGCGTTCAGTCTAACCAAAAGACTGTTCATGTGTCACTGTGTCATTGTACTAATCACGACACGGCTCTTCTCTGAGGCGTTATTCTTTTTAAAAACGCGACAACCTCCAAGACTATTCGTGACACGGTCCCGGTACCTCTCGCACCATTTTTAATGTGAAAAAAGACTGGTAGTCGCCAAAACAACATTAACAAGAGTAACAACACGACGAAAGAACAAAATCCTGAAGGTAATGAACCGCAGGAAAACGTTCAGAGAAGAAGAAAGGAAGAGTCAATAAGGAGTTGTCAACTCCAAAACCGATTCTGAAGCAGCCAACGCTTACCCACCTGACCGTAACCCCATCTCCTTTTAAGAAGAATTTATGCTTCGTGGGATCTACTTTGGATCTACCGGAGGATAGGGGCCAAGCTATCACCAGGAGGAAGACGTTCGCATTGTGTTATGCTGGTTTTGTCGAGTTGATCGGCATTTTCTTTGAGTAATTTAAAATAGAAAACTTAATCGTAAAATCCCAAGATACGGGGTGTTAAAATTTATATAAAAAAATCGTTTTATGCATTTTCTTTCTAATCTTACTAAAAGAACACGCAATTCACTTTTTACACGTGATTGAGAAATATAAACAGATATATGTATCTATATGTATGTTGCTTTTGTTATGAAACACATATACTGGATTTTTTTTTAGTTGCAGATGCTAAAAAGGCCTGGAAAGTTTTGAGACAACAATTTAAAGTACATTTTGATAAGCTTCCACCGCGAAGGTCAGGAGATCCTGCACCAGAGGATGAGGTTGAATGGCCATATTATAAAAGTTTGTTGTTTCTTAAAGATATTTTTGAGAAAAGGCTTGCAACAGGTAATTTGGATGACGGCAGTCAGGACTTTGAGGGTGAAGATGATACACAACACGACACATAGGATATATCATCTCCATCTACACTAACTACTACCTTTGAAGATACTTCACAATCGGCTGAAAATTTTTCGACTGTTGAGTCTACAACTCCCAGACGTACAACCAATGAGAAATCAGATAATTTGGTATATCGAAAAAGAAGTGCGCCTATAGGGCAAGGTTTGCTAGAGATAGAAAAGGAAAAATTACAAATGAGAAAAAACAAATGTCAAGTTGAATAACGATGATGAAGATGCCTTTTTTACGTCTTTATTACCACATGTAAGAAAGCTGGCTCCTGTTGACAAGTTGGCTTTTAGACTAAACGTTCAAAAAATGCTCATGGAAATGGTTTATGGAGTCAGGGATGGCACAGCAAGCAGTTCCATAAAAAATCCAAAGCCTTCAGAGTCAAATTTTCATCCAACAATTTCTGCTAGACAGAAAGTAGCTTATGATGGAGACAGATCCTATATAATGATGCAAGCTCTTCGATCAGCTGAAATGGACAATGACGATCCCTTTAATACAGTCTTGGTATAGATTTTGACTTAACGTCATGTACTTAATAGGTTTATATCAATAAATAGATGTTAAATAATATATTACCTCAGTGTTACCACCAATCTTTCCTCATTGCTAACTGGCTGCTTATGTAGATTGGTATATACCTTTTGAATTCTCGGGTCTATGAGCTCTAATATGTAATTAAAAGTTGACTGAGTCATTCGCATATAATCGTAGGATAACATTTAAGACGTTGGTATAGGTGATGGAATTCACCATGTCTATTCCGCTCTTGATTTACTGGATGCACACTCCATCTCCTGTTTTTTTTTTTGGAAATAAACCACCATTTCACAGCATTGCTCACACAATCACTTTCACTATAAGAACTTGACATTTTCAGTAGCGACTCGATAATTAATTTTCTAAAATGGCAACTTGAAATGCTCCGATATATTTTCGCAAAGGCAAGTAGCAATGCGCGGCGATATGCAGTGTCAACAGCGCGGCAAGATGCGATGCCAATATGTTTTTACCCTAAGTAGAGTCAGCTAAAAAGTTTAGTGAAATATTCTAGTGCTCTTAAATAAAACTGAACTCTTAAGAAAAACTATAATTATAAGACAGTAAACAAAGACCTATAAACAGTACCTCAACTCGAGAAAACTTGCGTACCTTAGTAATCGGGTATAATAGAATCTCATTTTTTGACCAATAGTCATTGTTAAAGTTTTATCGTTAATACATTGCTTTTGTTATAAACTAAACGTGCTTACTTTATCATCTCTTCTTACCCAACTCGACCCCGGGTTATCTCAGTTACTCCCCGGCACGCTAAGCAAGGCGTGTCATCGCGAATAGAACATATAGTGGCAGATTGAGGGAAGCGTTAAGTCTAACCAGAAGACCCCGTCATTGTAATAATCGCGACACGACTCTTCTCTGAAACCTTATTCTTTTTAAAAACGGGACAACCTCCAAGACTATTCGTAACAATATACTCGAAAATATTATGCTACTGACTGTAACGGCAGTTTCCCCAAGGTAACTTTATACCAGCATGATAATTGTCTCATACATACCGCTCGAAGAGTATCAGATTGAATGCAGCAATAAAATATTCGAGTGCTGCCCTGGCCTTCGAAAAGTCCGGATTTAAATCCAATAGAGAACATTTGGGGCAACATGGTGAAAGCAATAAATAAAAACATTGATTTCCATCCGCAAAATGCCGGCCATATATGGGAAAGAATCCAAGAAGCATGGAACCAGTTAACATCGGACTATGCTAGGACTTTAGTTGCCTCAATGTCTAAAATACTGGATTTAGTTAATCCAGAAAAATGGATGGGCGACAAAATAGTAATTTTGATGTGTTATTCTATTGTTTCATTTGAAAATTTTGTACTGACGATTTATCTCACTTTTTTATTATTAAATATAGTTAGGTGTTCATTCCGAATTATTGTATTAGTAAATTATGTTTAAAAAGTTTGTGTATTGATGCAACATAATTTGAAAAAATTAGATACATACCTGCTGAAGGTAATTGTGGGCATTTACTTTATATTACATATCACCTTTTAGAACGGTAAAAGAATAATAAAGGTAATATACGTAGAAGTCAAAGTAAAAGCCTCATTTACCAAAATTCGTTAAAAAGTTGTAGCATTTTCAAGTTTTGGTATGAACAAATGCTACAGCTTTGCTTAGTTTATATTTATTTTTACTTACAAACACAATTCAGATTGGATTATTCCAATATAGGTACAGTGTATGAAGTACATTACCTTGTTTTGTCTTGAAAGTAATTGAATACACTTTCTATATGTATATTTACCTGTCAGCATGATGCACTAGATACTCATGATATGATAAAAACATCAAGGCTGATTTTTATCCCTTAGAGAATAGTAGGTGTGCTCGACTAGGTTCGGAAACCTCTTTTAAAAGTTCTTGTTGTGCAATCCAATTTGCTAGGCTATTAACTTCATTGATTTTTATACTTAAGCTCCCTCTTTATTACTCGGGAAAATGCTCACCAGCTTTTCTTTGATCTAAATGTTAATAAAAACTTAACGATTTGTTTGATACAAATGTAACCTTGAGTATGTTTATTATTTTAAATCAGTAGTTTGCAGTACCTACCTCAAATAATTTGGAGATCATAAGAGTCGTCTAATGTATATTATAATTCGTTTATCTAATTATGTTTCGGTGTATTATTTCCTTTTGTTTTATACATCTTTCGAAAAGATTTCGTGTTTTCATTTCTTACGTGTCAAAGTGTCATTCACCTATTAGTTTAACTGTAGGACAGGCACAGCATATGATTTTGCCAGTTAGGTTAGACAGGTTTAAGAATCGACGCTCCCAAGTAACGGTTCCTTTTAAGGCTTATTTACTTGCTGCTTGGCGAATGTGGTTTAGAGCAGAAGTTCGATTAACCGAGCTGTGACGTGGATGGTTCGGCCTGCGCTCGGACTGTCTATTTCAACTAAGTTAAGTTGGCAGCACGGTTTCGGAGTCAAAGTGTTGAAATTCGTTCCGGGTTCTTTCTTTTACGTTAGACCGGCGACGAGTCGAGAAGCCGGCGTCCTTTGTGAATGCTTTTCGAGGTGTAAATCCTCATGGACTGGTTTAAATAATTAGGGTCGTTATTTTATGATATTTTTGTTACGTTTGTTTTTCGACTTCAACCAGGGTCATGGAGGTTACCTATAAAAGTTTTTGTTGAGTTATTGGAATCCTACCTCCACGTGGTCACGAAATTTTCATGCATTCATGGATAGAATTAATTGCATTTTTCTAATCTTTCTAGAAGAAATTATGATGCTGTTGCTCTCATATGGCCGATCTTTATAATTGACTGTTATTGGTTTTGAAGAAATGTCTCTCGAATGGACACTATGCCTTGTTCCACTGGCCTTTACCAGGATGGAAAGGGGCCATAGAACCCTATAGATAGATCTATAGGTAGGATGAAAAGCTAGTTAGGTTATGAGTAATCATTTCAATGTTAGATATTTACTTTTTGCTAAGACCAACAATTGTTTTTAGGGTCCTCTCCATGGGTACCGCCCTGGCACGCGTATATCGCTTTGCCAAATTGCGATATCCTTTCCAGCGTGTTTTGGGTTAGAACCATTACTTACGTGTCTTAGGTTTAAACCACCGCTTGCGTGTCATCCCCTTATTGCTTATCATCGGCTGGATGTGGCGTAACAAGTTTGGAAAAATCAGGTTATGATTTGAAGTGCTCTCGAGTTGCATGGGCCGTATATATACTAACACTGGTATAAATTTGGGGAATAGATTTAACTTAGAAAAACCTACTTCATAAGTTGTAAGTTCTACCATTAACCTTTTTATTTGTAAGGCTGTCTCGCAAATTTAGATTATCTACAGATTGAGTGATTATACACATATTTTATTTTATATTATTGCGGCAGAATAAAATTCATGAATTTTAATCCCTGTGCGCTATTTACCATCAATCTATTAATCGGTACGCAGGATATTTGCCTAACAGTTTGTATCACACGATTGTCAATAATAGTCAATATTATGTAAGCTTCTTTTCTATTGCTTTATTGTTTATACCTGTGATTGTAATTGTACTGTATAATTGTTATTTTATATCAAGGAATCTTCCCTAGTAGGGAAAGAATAAAGTATTTATTTGAAAAGCTCCTCCAAATCAGGATTTAACAAAATTATAGTTTTTTTCCAGGTTGAGTTGCAGTTGACTTGGTGATGCCCAATATCTTTATTAAAGTGTACCGAGGATCCACAAACCTTGCTCTCCACTGTAACTGGCTGCCGTTCGCATCTATAGGTAGGTTTGCTACAAAGATTTAGGAAATGTTGCCATAAAGTCACAAAATGTCAAATTAGTGCCCCAAATTTGATGTCCGCAACTGTACATGTGTCTTTTTTGGTTTTACTATATATTATAATTATAGATAGACGAAATTTACTTAATTTATCCTGATGTATAACCCTAAATAAATATTTAATTTTGACCGCCCAGATTGCTCCAATGCCCGCTTCTGCCGGGCGGTCGAGTGACCCCTGATTTGCAAGACGTTTATTTCCTTATTACATCCCCCGAATTTGAGGACTACTTTCACTCCCGTTGATATGACAGCTTGTCAAAATCTTGAAAAAGTGTCAATTTTTAGTTAATAATTAATTAATCACAAGAGCTAGCGTCTTCAAACTGGGTGGATGTAACGAGGAGCCACATACCTTTAAACTGAGGTATTATTCAATATTCACTAACATTTTAGCATTTAGGGGTGACTCATTCCGGCAAAAAAATAGGAACACCTCACTTTAAAGATCTTTTTACCCTCATTGCATCTCAATTGGGATTAATTAATTATTAACCAAAAACTGACTTTTTCAAGATTTTGACAAGCTGTCATATCAACGGGGATGACAGACTCGTGGAATGTAATAAGGCCCTTGTACACGTTTGGCCAACTAGTTGAGACAATTAGTTGGGCCAACGTGTACAGAACCACTTGGCGTAGCTTGGTCGTTGGCGGCCAGTGTTGGCACGCCTGCCGAATGTTGTCGGTTTTTCGTTCACACATCAAAAGATCCTGCCCCAATCTGCCAATAGCGTTCACACGTTGGTAGTATTTTTCTAATCACTTTATTCTGTTTCGATGAATACTCAGCATCCAGCATCTTCTTTGGCGCCATTTTTCTTAATCACTCTCGTTTGGTGCATCTTTCTATAAAAATTGAAAATGCTGTACAAGTAAAGTGCAGCGGCTGCGATGGTTTCCACGACTATACTCGTCAAATGGCCAATACAGATTGAGCAACGCCAACGTGTAATCGGTATGATTATTATTGGCCCAACTCATTGGCCAATGGCCAAACGTGTACAAGGACCTATAAAGGTAAAAAGGCCTTTCAAATGAGAGGCCACTTGATCCTCCTTCTTTCCCATTTGAAATTCTTGACGTAGTGATTTGTGAGGGTAGGAGGTGACGCTGATAGGGTAAATTTTACCATCAAAACATATCCCTCTAGAAATCAAAATTGACGTTTCTGGATTTTAAAAAAAATAAGAGACTAACGAAGTTATTCGGGGTGGCTCGTTTTAAATGGCATACCCTGTATTCAAACCGGCTGAAACCAACCGGCCTAAATAACAGCCCTTGTTTGAAAAAAATGTGGTTGTTGAAAACTAAAAAAAATAATTTTTGTTGAATGAAACAGAAAAACCTAATTACTCTAATTTATTTTGTTATTTTTTAAATAACTTCATAAACTGTATCAAATTAAAAATTTATATGATTTAAAAACAATTATTTAGTTAATGTAATTTTCATTGTAATATACTGTCATATTGGTTATTAAGTGTATTCGTATATAGACGGAGCAAGATTATCTATTTTTGCGTATTCTGGATCAAAGCGATTTGAACCAAAATGGACAAACGACTCATTTCACAAATATCTCTGGATCATATCGTTATCAAGAGCAATCATCGTCTAATAAGTAGCTTAATAAAGATATCCGCATAATAGCAACCATGTATTGGGGACAAACGGCTAAGATAAAACTGAACAATCGGTATTCTGATAACATAGAAATAAAAAGAGCGTAAGGCAGGACTGCATCCTGTCTCCACTCCTTTTCAATATATACTCGGAAAACATATTTGGAAAAGCGTTGGAAGAGGCAACAGAGGGTATACAGATAAACGGAGAGTGGATTAACAATGTGCGATATGCTGATGATACAGTCATACTAGCCAACAACATAGACGAACTGCAGCGCGTCATGGAAAGACTACAGAAAGTGAGTGAAGACCACGGTCTTAGCCTAAACGTATCAAAAACAAAGTGGATGGTAATAAGCAAAAATCAGACACACAATGAGCGCATTACACTTAACAACCAGGTGATCGAACGTGTGGAGTCATACAAGAACCTTGATACGCTGATCAATGCAGGCCACCGAAATTCGATCAAGGATTGAAAGAGCTCGAGCATCGTTCAATAACATGAAAAGTATATTCACAAGCAAGGATCTATCCCTGCCTCTGAAAATAAGGTTAGCAAAGTGCTATGTGTTCTCAATTCTGCTCTACAGAGCAGAAGCTTGGACAACGCCGGAAGCCATAATGAAAAAATTAAACGCCTTTGAAAGGTGGATATACCGCCGTATCCTCAGAATTTCTTGGACTGACCTATAACTAATAAAGAGGTGCTGCAGCGAATTGGGAAATAAAGATAAATTAAACTCACAGTTAAAGTATTCAAGTATAAATAATAATGAATATTTTAGGTTTGTGTCATTATGTAAAAAGTTTCTTGCATGTCAAAATGCGTCTATAAGAATTTTAGATAACAATATTGTAAATGGTAGATATAGGCTGTCAAGGAAGTCTCTTTGTAAAAATATTTTTTCTTATGTAGAGTCCAGTTGTACTTTGAAGGGTGTATTCGTTTCGTCCTGTATTAGATATTGTGACACTACCTGCACTGCTACAAATAATAGTCAAGGCTTGTCAGATCAGGGTGGTAACAATATCGAACGAGGTCCTTTTTTAGACTAAAAAACTCTGACACGAGCATATCATTAATGCTCATAAATATTCAATCTATTCGTAATAAAAGTGACGACCTTTTTATAATCCTTAAAAGTTTAAAATTTCCTAACATAGTTTTGTTGACAGAGCATTGGTTGAAGCCTGAAGAACCTCTCCATGTCCCGGGCTATTTTGTAATTTCGAAATTCAGCAGATCAAGTCATGAACATGGTGGCACTGTTGCGCTGGTGGATGAGTGTGCTTCTGGGCGATTTAGTGGTGTGGATAAATTTGATAATCTACTTATTGAAAAAAATTTTGAATTTTCTATTATTCATTCGGTTAAACTTCGGTGTTTTATTGTGTGTATCTACCGTTCACCGAGCAGTGATTTGGACGTGTTCTTAGAAAGGCTCGAATTCCTTCTTTCTCGATTCCCTTTAAATCATAAGATTATACTTGCTGGTGACCTAAACATAGATTTTGAAAATAAAGATAGCAGGTCTAACTTGAGGCTGTCCAACTTGTTTGACTCCTTTGATCTTCACATGCATGTTCACAGCTCGACTCGTGTGACTAAAATATCTTCTACAACCATAGACTACATCGCTTCTAACATACAAGAGAATGTCTGCTGCGAGGTGTTTAATCCCAATCTCTCGGATCATAATGCCATTCTGGCCATAATTCCTATGAATTGCTTTCGCTTCTTTGAGGGCAGAGTTTCGCTTCTTTGAGGGCAGAGTTTATAGCAGTCATAACTTTCAACAATTTCGTGACCTGTGTGAATCTTTCAACTGGTATTCTGTTATGCGAGGGGCTGATCCTCTGGGAGCTTTCCACGGTGCTTTGGCAAATATTGTGAACAACGCTTTTCCTGTCCTTCATTTGAAGCCAAGGCGCAAAGACAGAAGAAGATGGCTGAGACGAGGGATACGCACTTCTGCCTCAAATCTGAGATTTTTAAACAGCCTCAGGAAAGCGTATCCTGACAGCATGATGCTCCAGTCTTATTACTCCTTGTACAGGAGAACCTACAGAATCGTCATTCGCAATGCCAAAAAACTGTATTATTCCAAACGTTTTTCTGATTCTAAAAATAAACAAGGCGAATCATGTCAATGAAATTATTAATAGAGCAAGTAAATCTTCACAAATAAATATTGACTCCAACTCTCTAAACGATTACTACTGTTCGATTGGCAATGATCTAACTAAAGACCTTCATCCAGTCGCCGACCCCCTAATATATATGTCTAATGTGAATGTGACTGATACATTAAATATTTTTATCCCAACTAGTGCCGGTGAAATCAGAAAAACCATAAGTTCTATGAAAAACAAAAAAGCGGCGACTGACGATGGAATATCTATCAGGGTACTGGAAAGTCTGCCTGATAGGGCCATTGCTGCTCTCACACATTGTTAATATCTCTTTTGTGTCTGGTTCCTTTCCATGTTGCTTTAAATTAGCTAAAGTAATACCTCTTTACAAGGGCGGTGATCAATTGACTCCCTCAAATTATAGGCCGATTTCTTTGCTGTCTACTCTCTCTAAGCTTGTTGAGCGCCTAGTGAAGGATCGTCTCTTATCCTTCCTGAATAATCATGATATTCTTACTGAAAATCAGTATGGATCTAGATCTGATAGGAGCACGTCTGATGCAATGTTCGAGTTTCTGTCGGGGGTTTTCCAGGGTATAAATGGGCGAATGGCGACTGCGGCAGTGTTTTGTGACTTGTCAAAGGCCTTTGACTGTGTGAGTCACGAGGTGTTGCTGCGGAAACTCTTTGCTTACGGGATTCGAGGCGCGGCACTTCGGTGGTTCGAGAGCTACCTGTGTGGCCGGGAGCAGTCTGTCCACATAGATGGTGTGTCATCTAGCAGACAGCGTACTTCATGCGGCGTGTCCCAGGGTTCTGTATTGGGGCCAATCCTTTTTTTTATTATATGTGAATGATTTGACTATGCTTGAAATTGCTGGGCGCTTTACGCTGTTTGCGGATGACACTACCGTACTGTGGCGCGACAAGGATCCGGGGGCGGCTGCTGCGGGATATTGGGTTGGATCTCGGAAGGATTAAGCAGTGGTGTGACGCCAATCACCTCTGCTTGAACATGTCTAAAACTAACCTCATCGGCTTCAACTGTCCTATTGATGGCCTTATATTTGGTGACAACACCGTCCAGGCTGTGAACTCTTCTAAGTTTCTGGGTTTGTGTATTGACGAAGACTTAAAGTTCTATATTCATATCGTTAACTTGAATAAAAGATTGGCATCTGGTTGTTTTTCTGTTCGGGCTACCTTTCGAGAGCTTGGTGGAGAAGTTGCGCGTAACGTGTATTATGCCCTTATTGAGTCACATCTCAGATATGCCTTGCCCTTCTGGGGAGCTTGCTCTCGAAATCTTTTTCAATCTGTCTTCGTTCTGCAGAAGAGAGCTGTTAGAAATCTCTGTAATGCGCATCCAAGAACCCACTGTAAGCCCCTTTTTATCAAGCACTCTATTCT
>JAEQML010067898.1:0-18700 GCA_016904865.1 Pissodes strobi | reverse complement strand
TATATATATACCGGGTGTTCGAACCACTTACGGTTTACTTATACAGTGCGGAACAACTCGACCTATTACGACTGTGTCAAAAAGACAGCGATAATAAAGTCGTTTTGCATTTGGATCCGACTGGACAAGTTGTTCACCAACCACCGCATATTAGAATCCTAAAAGAATTTTGTATTATGCTGGTATGGCATAAACCAACACGGACAATTTGTCTCGTTTTTGAATCATGATTCTTTTTCCATTGACAGCTGACTTTATGCCTTGGAGGCATATTGTTTTAACAGCAAAATGAAATGGCCTCCTTTTTCTACTGTAATCACTGATTTGTTATCATAAATGCTGTAAATTACCAGTGGCATAGGTTGTATGATTTAAGCCAATATTTAAATATCTGTTACATTAATTGTTTACATAAAGAAAAAAAATGAAGGTAAATTGTATATTAAAAGATTGTATTTGTCATTTCATAAAAATTATTGTAACAGATATAAAGAAAATTTGTGGCAAAAACAAGATCCAAAAGCATCTGTTCAAAACATCCACTGTGTCCCTTTTTATGGTGGCAGAGTTAGTCAGTTGAAAAATGGTTTGAAAATATAGTGGTTTTGACTACCGACCCTACTGAAAGTAATAAGACCATTGCTATTGCCACGTACATAGTAAAACATAATAACAAGGATGATGATTTTTCAAACTTTGAGTTGTTGGAATCTGACTCATCGGTGAGTGAATTTTCAACCCTTTATGAAAGATCAGAGTTTTATCAGTATTTCCTAAACACTTTTAACCATTGCAACTGAAAAATTCTGCTACAGCTAAGCCTACCAACCCATATTACTCTCCCGATATAATCCTCATCATCTTAAAAAAATATATGAGCTATCTCCCCTTATGGACCAATATAATTTCTGATAATACCTATTCCCCATATAGTAACGCTCCAGTCGAAAATCATTTTAATACATTTCAAAAAAATGTGTTGCCCCGAAAAGGTCTTCGCTGCAGTAGATTTGTCTGATTCGCGATAGGTTCTTGGTATTCACAAGCAATTAACGTTAGGTATCGACAAGACAGGATGTGCGGGAGGGAAGAAAAGAAAGCCTGATAAAACTACGACTTTGGAGGTGGAAGAGAAATGGTCTAAAATGCGTGGTGCTACTTATTTTAGTCCACATCCAAAAAATCTTAAGGACAAAGAGATCAAATTTTTTCACGAGATCGTTATCTTGCAATATTTGCAAACTTCCATTTTGTAGACAACAATAGTGAAGATAATATCAAAGAAGATAAGTTATGGAAAATTCGAATGGTTTTGACTTACATTCAAGCTACATATCAGAATGCATTCTATCCTTTCGAGAATTTGTATATCAATGGACGTCTTATGCTGTTCAAGGGACGACTTTCATTCAAGCAATATATCCCCTCCAAAAGATATAGATTTGGCGTGAAATTTTTTGTACTTTGTGACTGTGAAACAGGATATATTTTGAATTTGATTGAGTACTGTGGGGCAGGATCCGACATTGACGAAGTAGCTGATAATGTGGGTATATCTGGAAACATTGTGCTTTACGCTTGACAAGGAAGTCTATATTTTACGAGGGTATTCTTATATTTAATCACCTTCCTCAAATGGCAAGGGGTCTATATGCCTTTCTGAATTTAAAAGAAGGGTAAAGGAGGTTCTCATTGAAAAGGCTTACTACTCCCTAAATGAGTACTTTGCAGAATCTTTCTAGGTGGCATGGGAACATAGTGGGATAGTTTTGTATTGTAAACATTTTTTATCTTACTTGTATTCTTTGTATATTTATCAATTTTAACTTAGGCTGACTTTCACATCTATTTTATTCTTTATCTTTCTTATACATATAATATGTGTAAATTTAATTTTGTGTTTATTTATGTCCTATATTACGTGTAAGTTTTATATTTCCATTAAGTGTTTTTTTTATCTAACTATGATAAGTATTAGACTTAGGACCGCTTTGTTAATGACATATGTAATGTTTAAACAATAAAGCATATTTGATTGATTGATTATAATGAAAACATGGGAGCAGTAGATCGTACTGATATGTTATTCAATTGAATCGGTACGCATAAACGTAAAATGGTATAAAAAGGTGTTTTTCACCTTATTGGAATGAGCTTGCTGAACGCCCACGATATATAAAATGAAAACCGGAAGCGACATATCAGTAGCCAATTTTCAACTCTCTTTAGTAAAAGAGATTCTGGAAAAGTACCATGTAGACCAACCATGACAGTCAATGAGGAAAACCACTGAGACTAGTTGGGCGACATTTTATTTTATATCTCATTTGGAAAAAAAATTATAGAAATAAGCAAACTTGAAAAAGATGCAGTGTCTATTCAAAAAAGAAAATTAGAAAAGAAACGACTTATATGTGTCAAACTTGTGATGCGCCATTGTGTTAAATACCATGTTTTGAGAACTACCATACAAAAAAAGTATACTGAGTGTAATTTATGTGAGTTTTAGATTATGCCCACTTGAAACTTTTATTATTTGGTTAGTTGCATTTTTGATTTATTTTTTAAAATGTAGGCATGTTTATTTTTTCATAATATTGAAATTTCTTTCCCTTTTTTCTGTTTTGTTTTGTCTATTAGGTAGGTATTTTTTAAGTTTAAAGATGTAACATACAAAATCTCTTTCGGCTTTTTTAAAGTTTTTTTTTTATCAAGATGCAATATCATTTTTTGCTTCGCGCATTTAGGCGCATATTATATGGGAGTCGGGAAAAGCAGTCATGCGCAAAAATAATAAGCGAGAGACGCATGAATGCGAAGGCCTTAAAAACTCCCATTTGTATGGCATATCATGTGAAAAAAGCCCTGATGTTAAAGGGTTAATCGTAACCGTTTCTTTGAAAAATAATTTGTCGCAAACTACAGTGAGAAGTACCCCAGATTGCGATAAAGCGCCCAATCTGGCAACACTAGATACACCATACATCGAAGGCAGCGAATTGGGGATTGAAATTCCAGACGTCCAGCGTGACAATCAACGTTAATATGGAAGTACGCGCGATAAAATAATTAATAATTTTGCTGGTCTTCCTCAATATCTTTCAATGCTATTCTTATGGCAAAAGCTTTTGACTAAATGTGATAACGTCACTGCAATTTTTATATTAGCCAGTATGACAAGTTGTAGGAGGTATTGGACGTTAGCTTAGAACAACAATTAGTTTGTTTTAGCAGCGATTTCAAACGGTTCCAAACCGTACGGAGTTTGCGCATAGCCATAGAAGCGGCCCTTATATCGTTATGCGCAAACTCCGGACGGTTTGAAACCGTTTGAAATCGCTGCTAGAACAGACCTATTATCAGCACACCGACTAGCTGTGAAATTATAAGATACAAAAATTGTTAACGTTGCATTTGTTAGATGAAGCAGTGCGAGTTGCCACGGGATGAGGCCCATCAAATCTCATCGTCTTCCCCCAGGCTGGAAAACACCGAAGTACAAAGTCTCGAGCTGATCAAAGACAGTTTGTGCCAAGAGAGGCTGCATTCTATTAGCAGGTAGGAACGTCAAACTGATTAAAGTAGTTTGACTACGGGGAGTGACGCCCCCGCCACACAGAGGTCATTTTGTTTCATTTAGGAATTAATAATGCATAAAAAAATAGCAAAAAAAATGTTTTTGGCCTTATCTTAAAAAGAACATTCCATAAAATGAAATGTTTTTGTCCTTTTTTTTATTTTATCGTATTTACTAGGTTTTTGACCACAAAAGTAAAACCAATATTCGAATTGTGTTCTTACTTGAAATAGTCGCTATTTATTTCCTAAATTCGATTGTTTATTGCGGCGTTTGTCATCCGTTTTGTGAAAGACTTGGGCAAGTACTTTATATGTTTGTATTACCGTTATTTTTTGATACTTGTAAAAGCCTCTAAAAAAATAAAGAGAATATATTACTGATAATTACTCATTTTTTATAAATAACAAATTGATAAAGCTGCAGATTTCGATGTTTAGGCATGTTTGTCTTGAAACATTTTTTTTTTCGTTAGTATATTTTCTAACGTTTTAATCAATATTAAATTTGGTTGCCAAAAAGTGCCTATATCTAAGGATTTTTTTTTAGTAATATGTTTGATGTTTGGTGTGGAGAAAACTTATTACAAGAAAAGAATGCTGCTGTTTTGACCTATGTTTTAAATAAGCTTCATTTAGAAGATAATAAGGATGACAGCAAACGTGATTCAGTGCAAGAAAAGGTAAATAGTTTTACCTACTAGTTCTGTTTCGAAAATGTGGAAAAACTGCAATCGCACTCGAAAGAGTTTCGAAAATAGACATTCTGACTGGCTGGATAATTTTTTTTTTAAAGACCAGGAAAAACCTGGTCCAACCAGAGGCAGACCTTGCAAACTTTTTATGGATCTTGGGAACCAGCGAAAAAAAAACAAAAGCTTATGCCGGTTTTGCAAAAGTACTCAACAGAAGAGTCGACGTTCGCTGCACGATAAAGCCTGGAGGCCTCTGGAGAATGAAATGCGTCGCAGATTCTTAAGGGGCTTTCAGATACAGAGAACGTCTACAGAATCAAGAAAGCAATTTCAACGCCAACTTTGGAGCCAATTAAATACTCTCCAGAAGAAGCACTTGCTCTATTTATTGATTCACGCTTGACAAAAAAATTCTACATTTTAATGCAACAAGGTGATAAACAAAGAAACGCAAACATATACCCGAGTTATAACATTCTTCTTCAAGCAAAAAAAAATGCCATCCAGACGCAGATTTTATTGTATTCACAGATACATCTGCAGATGTAAAACTACAAGCACTTGTCAATCATACAGCCCACAGGATTATTGAGTCGCAAAAAGAAGTTTTCAATAATGTTTTGCCGAGTATCAAAGATAAAAACATTTGTTTTATACATAAATGGGGATGCGACGGTAGTGCAAGCCATTCTACCTACAAGCAGCAGTTCAGTGGTGATCCGGAATCTTCGAAAACCGATTCTAATTTATTTTCAGTCTGCCTAGTTCCACTCCAAATGACAGTAGAAAACGGCACTATCACTATACTTTGGCAAAATAATCGTACATCTTCCACTAGGTTTTGTCGACCAATAAAACTAATTTTTGAGAAAGAAACGACCCAATTAACAAAACAAGTGGTTATCAATATTAAACAACAAATATCGGAAATAGAACCAACTAATATTCAGAAATATCAGTTAGAAATTTACCATAGTTTCAAAATGACCATGATAGATGGGAAGCTGTTCAGCGTAGTTAGTGAGTCCTCAACGCAAACATGTGGTATATGCGGTGCAACCCCTAAAGTTATGAATCACTTAAAAAGTATATTAAATCTTACACCAAATGAAACTTTATATGACTATGGCATCTCAACACTTCATGCTTGGATAAAATGTTTAGAATGCTGCCTACATATCTCTTAAAAAATAGCAATAAAAAAGTGGCAGATACGCGAAGATAATGAGTAAAATATCGTAAAACAAAGAAAACAGGAGATTATACAGAAATTAAAAGAAGAGTTGAATTTGCTGGTCGATATTCCAAAACAGGGTTATGGCACTACTAATGACGGAAATACCGCCAGAAAGTTTTTTCGAAAATGTTCCGTTGCTTCTGTAATAACAGGGATTTGTTGGAGCGATTACACGTCATATTGACAGAATGTGTTCCGGGTATGAAATAGCCGTGGACGTGTTTACTCAGTATTGCATGGCAACAGCCAAATTGTTTGTTGAATGTTATCCATGGTATTACATGCCTTATAAAAGCACATTATAAAAGCAGCACCTCGTCCCATCGGAATGTTTTCAAAAGAGATACTTGAATCCCGCAATAAAGATTTTCGAATGTATCGAGAATCATATTCAAGAAAATTTTCACGGCCAAAACAATGAATGACGTATTTTGCCGGATCCATACATATCATCGTTATCTCAATGTATAGGTACGCGTTCAAATAAAGAACCACTGACCCAAGACGTTCTCAATTTACTCCAACAGCCAAATTTAGCAGAAATAGCAGCATCAGAACATCCTGATAGTGATAGTGACATTCCGATAGTGACGGCAGCGAACAATAGGGCGTCAAAAGTTTTTTGTTGTTTACAATAAGCATTTAAATTGTTTTTTAAAGGACTAGATTAGGAGAATATTTTTATTATGCGTTTTTTATGTTAACACCCTGTACAAAATACCTTTATGTTGCAATAAAACTTTCATTTTTGTGTTAGACGTGAAAAATTAATTAAAACATGGTATATATGAGAGGTCCTATTTATTACCACCTAAATTAGTTAAAACGACCTCTGTGCGCCATCCGAGTTGCCACGGGATGTGGCCCATCAAATCTCATCGTCCTCCCCCAGGCTGGAAGACACCAAAGTACAAAGTCTGGGGCTGATCAATAACAGTTTGTGACAAGAGGGATGTATGTATTACCAGACAGGAACGTCAAACTGGTGAGAGCAGTTTGATTACGGGGTGTAACGCCCCCGCCATTCCAAGTTGCACACGGCATGTAGCCCATGAAATTGCATTTTCCTCCTCCAGGCTGGAGAACACTAAAGTACAAAGTCTGGATCTGATCAATGACAGTTTGTGACAGGAGGGGCTGTATTGTATTAGCATGCAGGAACGTTAATCTGGTGAGAGCAGTTTGATTACGAGGAGTGACGCCCCCGCCATTCCTAGTTGCCACGGGATGTGGTCCATCAAATCTCATCGTCCTCCTCCAGGCTGGAAAACGCCAAAGTACAATGATCACTGGGTTGTGACTCAACAAACCCCATTCTTACCCCTGTTAGACTATTGACCACCAAAGGAATGAGTCTGAGGCCGATACTTCCAGTGGAAGCGGCCCTAGGTGGTCGATGCATAGGCCTACTCGCATCGTCCGATGAAAGATCACCCCACCAGAACTGGGAAGCGTTAAGTTGTTTTTCCGAATCACGTTCCGCTTCCGCGTTGGTCACGTTCCGCTTCCGCGCTGGTTGTTTCGGATTTCACAGTAGGAATATATGGACATGATGGTGCTGTCAGGATCAACATATTTCGGAAGTAAACTCCCCGGCCATTCAGATATCCGGGCGCTAGGTGGCCCTGGGAGCCCTTCATTCCGCATTTCACAGACAGCAAAGATACCGAACCAATTTAGAATAGATTTCTGCAACATAAAAAGCCTAAATTGGAGTCTGTCGTTGGAGCTATAAAGAGTGCCAATAAAGATCTTGTAAGCTTTTTGACAACCTCATCATCAAAATCACCACTTAAAGAAGAACAACCTAGGAAAAATTTACCCCCAGATAAAAGTGTAGGAATTAATTCCACAACGGAGAGTACATTGCAGCCTGCAGCCAGACCAAAAATATCAGCCGAAAGTAAGTCTGATCCTGGAGCTAATGGTAGAATATGCTCTGGCCCACAGCGTGCTATGCTAAAGGTGGCAAATAAAAATATTGGTGAGAGAATAGTGAAACTGGCATGGATCTATTTGTCGAATCTGGATGTTCAAACAAAACCAGATGATGTTCTGGCAGTACTGGACCCCAAGTTTGCTGATATCTACCAGTGTCATAGGCTACCATCGAGATTTCAGAACCCAAATAGCTCAGCGTTCAAACTGGGAGTACCTGAGGAACTGGAAAAGCAGTACCTGTCAACAGATTTTTGGCCTGACGGATGTATTGTTGATAAGTATCGAAGTGTCAATGTAGGCAACAGTGACCGGTTCAAGTCTGTCAATGGTGACCGAAAAAATTTTCCACACTCTGGGCAGCGCAGGCGCCAGAAATAGAGCTGTCATCTGATACACATGCTCATTCCATCAAGCATTCCTCAGAAGGGACATCAAATCTCAACATCGATGTCAATGGCCCGGGGATTGCACACCTTAACCCTTGGTCAATCTGTAATAAGTTTTCCGATGTAAGGGATTACATTACTCAATCAAATTTTGACATCATTACCATCTCCGAAACATGGCTGAATAAAGATATGATCTCAGCGTCCTATACCATAGAGAACTATAATTTATATAGGAAAGATAGATCTGGGAGAGGGGGAGGTGTAGCAATGTATGTTACCAAAAGACTTAATGTCGGTTTGGTGACTTCTCCAGACACGGACAATGGAATTGATCTTCTATGGGTGACTTTTAAGCACAATAAAATACGTGCCAGTGTTGGTGTTGTTTATCGTCCTCCATCTGTCCCATATGTAACTTTGCATTTTCTTTCTGATATGCTGCCTGAATTGACTTTTAATTGTGACATTTCTATATGTACAGGCGATTTTAATATAAATTACTTGTGTCAGACCAGTCCAAATTATGGATTTATTACTGATATTTTTAATTCTTTTAATTTTAGTCAATTAATTAGAGATCCAACTCGACTCACGCCTAATAATGTTTCTCTTATAGATCTGATTTATGTAAATAGGCCCGAATTGGTACTTGCTAGTGGAGTTTTATCATGCGAGCCTATACACTCTGATCATGAGGCTGTTATTGCTCTATAAATTTTAAAAAGCCAAAACTTGTTAATAAAGTTATAGAATACAGAAACTTAGAAATAACAAATACAGAGCAATTTCAGGCCGGGTTACGGGCTATAGACTGGCATAACCTCTATGTTTCTGGTAATATTGACACAAAGGTCCATATTTTTAATGAGTGTTTACTGTGCTTGTTTGATATTTATTGCCCCACCAAAAAAGTTGAGCTGAGAAAATCAAAACCTCATTGGCTTACTTATAACCTGAAAAAGATGATTGAACTGAAGCGTAAGGCATTTGTTAAATTTAAAACTTTAAAATCATTTGAAAGTAAACAATATTACCTTCAGTTAAAAAACTATGTGGCACAAGCAGTGAAAGCTGAAAAAAGGGCATTCTTCTCAATTGAATTTAATAGGTGCACTAGTGACAATAAGAGTAAGCATGTTTGGGATAAAATGTCAAAATTAAACATAAAACCTAAAGAAGCTAAAGAATTTTTGAGTGATTTTATAAACCCTAATGAAGTCAATGATTATTTTTTAAACAGTGTTCCTCAAACCAGTGTTGTTCCAGAGGTTTTGAATTATTTTCTCAGTTCTGTCGCAGAGTGGGAGCCTTTTAATTTTACCTTGGTGGCTGAGGAGGATATATTGGCATGTATTAAGGGTATTAAGAGCAATGCAATTGGTGTGGATCAGATCTCGGTGAGAATGTTGAGATCGTGCTTACCATGCATTTTAAAGCCTTTAGCTAATATAATAAATTTCTCTTTGCAGTCTGGCACTGTTCCAGCTATCTGGAAGATGGCTCTTATTACACCTTTGCCCAAGGTTAATATTCCATCGAACCTTAGTGAGCTGAGGCCTATAAGCATATTACCTGCTGCCTCGAAAATCCTGGAAAAGGTAGTCAAATTTCAAGTCGTGCAATTCCTCTCTGTGAGAAATATACTCAAAAAATTGCAGTCAGGTTTCAGGCCACATTATAGCTGTGTAACAGCTCTACTAAAGATTACTA
The DNA here is from genome assembly GCA_016904865.1 of Pissodes strobi. Lineage (NCBI taxonomy): Eukaryota > Metazoa > Arthropoda > Insecta > Coleoptera > Curculionidae > Pissodes > Pissodes strobi. Next base: position 9,152 of record JAEQML010067898.1, on the reverse strand, counting down.
GCGATATATCTGCTGCTTTTGATAAGTCCTTTTGTTGCCCATCTGTTTTAATCGACATGACCAAGGCTTTTGATAGTCTGGACCTAAATCTCCTGCTAGCAAAACTACAACATTATAACATAGGGGAGATAAACTGGTTTAGGAGTTACTTGTTTGGAAGACGCCAATCTGTGAAATTGTCTAAGACTGGTGGGGTGGTGATCTCTGATTGGAAGAACGTGGTGAGGGGAGTCCCACAGGGATCTATCCTCGGCCCCCTTCTATTTATACTTTTTATATGTGACCTTATATATCGGATAGTGTACTGTAAATTTCACAAATATGCTGACGATCTTCAGGTTTATTTGCCGTCAGCCCTTGCTGATCTTCCTAACACTGTCGATTTGATTAATCAGGATCTGCAAAGTATACTAGACTGGGCAAATGAAAACTCGCTTCTGATAAATCCACGCAAGACGCAGGCTAGTATGTTTTCAAGGTAAGACATTGACGTGTCTTCTCATCAGTTAATTCTTGATAAAACAGTACTTGAGTGGGTAGATGAGGTCAAGAATCTTGGGCTGTACATGGACAAAAAACTTACATTTAACTCACATGTTAATAACATATGCCAGAGATCCTATTACAAATTAAAACTCATTTATGAGTTTAAAAATACCCTTTCTCCGGATATCAAAAAACTTCTCACAGAAAGTTTGGTTCTGTCTATCCCTGGATATCTTGATATAGTCTATGGACCATTTCTAACAAATTATAATAAATATAGATTACAAAAGTTACAGAATGTTTGTGTGAGGTATGCCAGGTGTCTGCCGAGGAGGGACCATGTGAGTGGGCATGTGCTTGACGTTTTTGGGCATAATATGGCTCAGAGGTGATACATTCATATGGGGTGTCAGATTCATAAAGTTTTTAAAGTTAAGACAACCTATGCACTTGGCTGAACTGATTGTTCAGACAGGCGACATGCACCAGGTGAATGTTCGTTTTCTGGATAACATATCAATCCCATACCATAGAACAGAATTTTTTAAAAGCTGCTTTACATATCTGGTGGCTGATGTATATAATCCTTCCTCCTCCTCATGCCTTCAGGGACCTAAGTTTGGGTGCATTTAGGAGGCATCTAAAGGACTTTGCTTTGGATCAATCTCTGTCTCTGTGATTCTATATTTTGTATTTTAAACTGTGATTTCTCATATTTTTTTGACAGATGAAAATAAAACTTTGTATGTCCTTTTTTAAGCTATTTTATGTGATTATTGTTTTAATGATTTTAATAATTGTATTTTCAGATTTATCTGTGATTGTTATTATTTAGTTCATACGGGTGATTATTAAAATACGCCTGGCGGTACTTTTCACCTTTGCATTAATTGGTTATAAGTTTAAATTTGTAACTTTGAAGTATTGTGCAATAAAGATTATTTGAATTTTTGAATTTTGAATTTGAAATACAAACATAAATTCGGTACACCAACATCTACAAGCAAATAGACCACACATACTAGCCATTGCAGAAATATAAGTATGTTATACAACAACAGTAAACTACCCCTCTCCTGGTTACGACTTACACACCCGATTTAGACATAAGTTCGGAATATGCCTTTTTATCCGAAGCGACCTTTCATGTCACCACGAGGAAACACTCGAACCAAACAACCTTGACGTCATGTGGCTCAAGTTCACCGTCAAGGGAGCAATCAAGTTTATATGTTGTCTCTATCGCCCTCCGAGCGATAGAGCCTACCAAAGCTTTTTTTCAACACTAGCTACCACTTTTGACTCAATACAGGTCGACCACCCGATTCAGAGATAATCGTTCTGGGAGACTTCAATGCCCACAACACCATCTGGCTCAAACATCACAACAAGATCGACAACGAACGTAGAGAAGCTGAAGCATTTGCCATCAGCTGCGAGCTTACTCAACTTGTAGTCGAACCAACTCGAATCTCGCCGCCCTCCTGGATCTTTTTCTAACCACCAATCCTGTCCAGAACATAATTACAGTTTATCCGCCATTAGGTACTTCCGACCACAAACTTATTACAACTGTATGTGAATTGCCACTTCTACAGAAAGATCCACCATTGCCTCGCAAAATCTGGCATTTCAATTCCGCAAACTGGGACGATCTAAGGGAGTTCTATCTAGATTTTCCTTGGCTCGACGTCTGCTTTGGCAATAACGACCCGTCAGTCTGCTGCGAAGAGATTACGCAAGTAATCTCCTCAGGAATGGAAGCATACATCCCAAATTCCATCAAGTTACCGTCAAAAGGAAAGCCCTGGTTTGACAGAAGATGGAAAAGAGCGGTAGGTGGGAGACAGCAAGCCTACAAGTACTGGCAGTAAAATCAGACCCTTGAAAATCACAATTATTTTGTCGAAGCGAGAAACGAATGCAAACGTGTGATCGACGAAACTAAGGACAAACACAATCAAAGGATCAGGAATTATCTTTTGCAATGCTCCAGTGGCTTCAAGAATTTTTCTGGTTGGTAGCAAGGGCAGGAAGTAATAACTTTACAAAAACGTCTCTCCCATCTTTGACAGACGAACGTGGCATCACGGCGACTACAGCCAAGGAAAATGCAAACATGCTCGCCAAAATGTTTTCATCGCACTTTACCTTAGAGTCCCCAAAGTAAGGCTCTTCTCTCTACCATATCGAACATCATCACTACCATGACAGACGTCAAGTTTCATCACCGTGATATTCGTAAAATCGTTAAAGAACTGGATACGCAGAAGGCATCAGGGCCGGACGGAATACCTGCCATCGTGTTAAAGAACTGCGCCAACGAACTAACACCCGTTTTTTTCAGGCTTTTTTCTCTCTTACGGAAAAGGGATTTACCCATCTTCTTGGAAAGTCGCTCGAGTGCAACCTATTCCAAAAAAAGGCAAGAAAACCACGCCCTCAAACTATCGCCCAATTGCCTTGCTTCCAATAATCTCCAAAGTCATGCAACGTGTAGTCAATCAGCAACTACTCAAGTACCTCGAGAACAGAAGCCATCTAGAATTTTAAGCGATCATGGGACCCAGTTTACAGCCAAATCTTGGAGGGGCACTCGGGAGCATTGGGAGTGAAGGTAGTCTTTTCCTCTATTAGACATGCTCAGGCCAACACGTCCGAGAGAGTGATGCGTGAGTCGGGGCGTCTGTTCCGAGCCTTTTGCTGGGAGAAACATTCTCGTTGGGTTTTTGAGATAAACAAATTTGGAAATATTTTGAATAACGTGATACACGAGTCCACGGGTTTTACACCAAATGAGTTGCACTTTGTAGAGGAGAAACCGCGGTTGTTACCTGCTCAGCTTCAGGTCTCCGGGGTGAAGGCTATCCCCGTTGAGCCTAAATTAGTGTTAGCTAGAGATACCTTAATGAGCAAAGCGTCTCGTAGAGCCGCCAAATATCCTGATCGGCCCTATCCTTCCTATAAACAGAAGGAGACTTGGTTCTTCTTTATGCTAACAGTATCTCTTCCGCCCTTAAAGCCGAGACTAAAAAGTTCCTCTTACTTTTTGAGGGACCTTTTATCATTAAAAAACAAATAAGTTACGCCACTTATATTTTATCTACGCTGGATGGAAAAGACCCTCTGTCTTTTCACGCAAACTTATTGAAGCCCTTTTATGTAAAGGAAAATGGGTAGTACTTCAACGTTAGTTGATTAGATTAGTGGTTTGTTTCTTCATATATGGTTTATTGGTTCTATAATGGTGATATTTTACCAAGGTGTAATTCTCATTAACTATTTTGTGTTTCTAATTAATTTAGTTTTCCATCGAGTAGTATTCAATTTTTTACTGTATGGAAGCCTGTGGGAGGCAGATGAAGTGGAATTTATGATCGTTCTACTCTAGGCAGCAAATATTTTACAATTATTGAAGGTTCGGGACTTTTTATGCGAATATGTCAATAAATCCCGAATACCTACACTACCTGGTTTTATTCTATTATTGCTTTTGTTACCAACTAGTACCCTCTGGAGAGTTTTACCAATAATAGTAGCAATACCGGGCAGGACCCTTAATTGGGTTATTTTATGTTATGCGGCCGCTTCAAATCAGTCGTAAGATGGCGGCAGTGCTGGTAATTTCAGAGCCTCTCGTACTTTGCATTTTAAGATCCTTTATACAAATAGTGCACTATGTAAAAATCGGCCTCTCCTATTGGTCGATCCATCTCGTATTACAATATGTCTTCGTGATGCAATCGATTTCTATCAAGAGCTCTCGTGGTGTAGAGGCTTAGATAGCTGGGTTTCACCTGGACGGCCCGGGTTCAAACCCCGTTGCTTTTTTTTATTTATTTTTTTTTAAGATTGTTTCTAAACAATTTTTTTTTCTTGCTTTTGGGTATGTCTTGGGTTAGATAGGGTTAGCACCTGGTTAGTTTCCTTTTCTTGAGCCATCTACCATCGAATTTTCAATAAAATTGGAGTTCTTATAAGGATGTACCATTATTTTATTTTATTTTCGGAAAATACATTTTTCCATCACAAATATATGCTGGTAAAAACACACCATCGTTATTTGACTTTTTTGCCGAGTTCATTCCACAGCTTAATCAATTATTAGAACAGGGTTTTATTTTTTTAAATAAAAAAAATTGCAGTTAAATGTCGAGCATTTTTATGTGATACATCTGCACGAAACTACACTGCTCAAAAAAATTAGGGGAACACTTTTTGGTAACCCTGTAACTTTTTAGATCGCTGCTACATACGCGTGAAAATAATAATTTCGTAATTGATATACATTTTGTATTAGTGATTTGATAAAAAAGAAACGGGTTTATGCTAATTATCTCTGAAAAGTTTAAGATTCCGGAACAAGTACAAAAAATAAAGTGATCAGGAAAATATTCGTATTTAGATTTTATATTGCAGCAGGCTTAGACAACTTCAATGGGCAACGGTATGACAGTGTTATTGTTGAATTCATTATTTGTCAAAATGAGTGACCTGAGCGAGATAGAAGTCGCTGGTGCCATAGTAAAGCTTGAAAGTGGTGTTAAAATTCAACAAGTTGCAAGAAATTTAAATCGCAGCCCGTCGGTCATCAAGCGTGTGTATGATCGCTATAGGGAGACTGGGCGATCTAAAGGCGAGCCGGACAAGGACGAAAACGAATTACCACACGCATCCAGGGCCGATATTTAGCACTATATTCTTTGCGTAGACGAACATCCACAGCAAAAGACCTTCAAAATGAACTTAGGACGGCTCATCAGGTAACCATTTCAGACCAGACAGTTAGAAACAGGTTACGAGAAGCCGGTCTAAAGCCAAGAAGACCGGTACGAAAACCTGTTCTAACGCGACGTCATAAAACTATGCGATTAAACTTTGCCCGTGATCATTTGGGATGGCAACCTCGACACTGGAGACCTGTACTTTTCACAGACGAATCAAGATTTCGTCTAACCCGTTGTGATGGCCGGGTATGTGTGTATAGACGTCCCAATGAACGCTACTCCACTGCTACTGTGCAAGAAGTATCCAGATTTGGAGATGGTTCGGTAATGGTCTGGGGTGGAATAAGTTTGGAAAAAAATAGATCTTGTAGTGATACCAGGAAATCTTACAGCTGAAAAGTATATTGATATCATTCTGTCAGATCGCATCATTCCTGCAGCATATGGTATAGGCCCTGATTTCCTCTTCATGCAGGATAATGCAAGGCCTCATACTGCTGCGATTACTAAAAATTTTCTTAATGAACACGAAGTTCGTACAATGGATTGGCCAGCGTTGAGCCCCGACATTAATCCAATTGAACACTTATGGGATCTATTGGACAGACGTATTCGACGCCGCACAAATCCACCTCAGACATTTCAACAGAAGCCCTGGTCGAAGAGTGGAACTCTATAGCACAGGAAAACATCCGAACGCTCGTGCGAAGTATGCCACGGAGGTGTCAGGAAGTAATTCATGCTGCTGGAGGACACACGCGATACTAAACCTCATGCATACCCAAATAGCGCTAAGCTATCGACAGAAAATTCTTACACCTTCACTTTATTTTTCGTACTTTCCTTAAATTGTTAATCTTACCTTAGAAATAAATGATTCAACTAATGTTACATTATTCGATTTATTATGAAAAATGTGTATCTTTTAGAATACGTATGTTTCATCTTTAGATTATTAACACTTTAAAAGTTACAGCGGTACGAAGAAGTGTTCCCCTAATATTTTTAAGCGGTATATATAAAAAATGTAAAGGGGCATAATTCTTACTATGGCTGTGACAAATGTTTGGTGAGGGAAACATTTATTAACAGAAAAATGGCATTTCTAGATTTAACTGCTGAGTTGAGATCAGATAGGTCTTTTCTTGAAAATGTTTATCATGATTACCATAAAGGAGATACCCCATTCATGGACTTAAATATTGGTTGTGTCCCACAATTTCCCAATGACTGTATGAATAGTATTTGCTTGTGGGTAGTTAAAAAGCTTTTACATATATTTAGGGATGGAAATAGACTATATCGAATAAAAACTGAAAAATTAGCTTTACTCGAACAAATAATTAAATATTGCAAAGCGTATTGGCTATCTGAATTTAATCGAAAACCTAGATCCTTGCCAGAAGTTGAACACTGGAAAGCCATTGAATTTGGAAAAATTTAAATTTTCGTATCACCTCTTTTAAAAGATATTTTCACAAAAATGAGTTAAAAATTTGCGATAACTGTGTTATTGAATCAAAATTTAAATTTACAATTTAATGAAACTCCCGACGAATGGATAAGATATTTATTTCTCATAGTATTCAGATTTATGGACAATATTTTTGTGCATGTACCTACATTCATTAAATCTGTAACGGAATATAAGTTATCAAATATCAGTATATTCCGCTCCACTAAATTCTATCTATTTATCAATGGCTTTCGATGTTCGGTATATTAATCGGCAGTGACAACTATCAGTGAATGGATATATTTCGCACAATTAACTATTTAAGAAGAACAGGTACGCAGATTTATATCCATAATTTGCGGATTCGTGTCATTGTAGACTTCTTTATTGAGTGAGTGTCATCTGTTCGGAAACGGGCTTATCGTATAGTTGGTAATTGAAGGACGTAGTACGCTATTCGATGCCTGTAATTTAAGCATTTAACCACAACGGATTACTATGATTAGTATTTATCGTGTGTTCTTTGATTTGACGATGCATGACCCATAGTAGTGGTCACATGATCTAAATTATCCAATGAGAACATTGAAAATCAGAATAGGTAGAACGTACAGAATTTTGAAAGGAAGGTCGTTTCATCTTTGTGGTAACGGTTGAACCGGTAAGTGCTAATAATTTGATCTTAAAATATTTTATTCATCTTGCATACATTTCGCCAAATTTTCCATATTTTAAATACGGAATTGATAATCTTTTCTGATTCGGTTAATCATATTTCGCTAAAGTAAGAATTTAGCACTTTTGTATTACACTTTCGAGTGAATTGCAATTTCAGTTTTTTGTAGTGGCTATTAGGTTTAAATACTGATTTGTTGATGGATAATTGCGTATCTTATTGGTCGAAGTCATGTAATTTGATATAGGTTTAATCCCAATTTACGAGAACGTAATTATTTCATCGTTTAGTGGTCACACATATGATTTTACATATTTTCATTTAAATTGAACAGTATTACTTGGGAGATTCTCGGAGCGAATTTTATATGTTCCTGTAAAGGTAGTTAATTGAATTTAAGTAGAATTTCTCTGGATTTTCCTTTGTATAGTATTGTTGATCATATTTTTTCAGGCTTATTTCATTAATACTTCAGTTGATTTTGTAACACCAAGCAAATATTCATTAGCACTTGCCGGTCGCGTTTCAACAATGATGTATCGACATTAATTTACATTTATGAGGGGTTGACTCACATATGTGGATTTTCTTGTTTTTCTCTTTATCTTTTATCTTAATTCATCTGTCAAGGCGAGATAGAGATTACCTCATTTTTATCTTTATTTAATTGAGACGTAATTACGTTCAATTGCCGTTTATGTGCCAAGGGCCATATATATAGATTAACTAATAGAAATTACTTATCTGGAGTCATAAGACTCGTTTTAAGAGAGGTTGTACGTCGATTTTCTTATTTATCATAAAAATCAAGTTATATTTTATTTAAATTTGCCGAGAGCCGCTGTTTGGACAAGTTTAATAATTTTCTTTTGAATCTTAAATTTTAATCATAATTTTCTTTTGAATCTTAAATTTTAATTATACATTCTTTTGGATTTCATATCTTAAAGTAAAGAAAGGAAGTATCTTGAGTAACAGTAATTATTTATGGTTGCTTAACCATAGTTATCTATAATTTTTGCTCAACTTAAAATTGTAATGTAAGTTCTGTTTATACCTGCTGTAACCAGTAAATTTCCAAATTGTCGGTTAATACCTCCTATGTGATAGTCCAACTTAGGTCCACAGGATACTTTCCTGAATAATTAGTTAATAAGCAGTATAAATTGATCTAAGACCTTTGTATTTTTTTTATCTAACGATCAATTCGAGACGAAAACGTCAACTACAGCTTTGCCGTGCAAACAAGTAGGAGTCCCCACTAGGATTACCTGTAATACCTGGATACGCCTATAGTGAGAGAACTTAGGTATAGGCGGAAGCGGTTCCAGTGGAGATCCTAACCGATCGCATGGTTACAAATGGCTGACCGAAGTTATCGCATGGTTACAGATAACTGAATAAAGTTAAGTATCAGTCAGAAGAAAGATCGTTTGCTTAGACCAATTATTTGTTATAATTAAATTTTTTAATCGTTTACATTGAATCTCCTTGAAAGGATACTAAATCAGCTTTCTTGGACAAAGTTTATTGAAAAATTAAAATCAATGAGCCAACGTTTCGGTACTGCTCAGTACCATCTTCAGGGCTACAACAATCAGAGAAAATTGTTTTTTAATATAATAATAAATTATTTAAAATTAAGGGTTGGTATTAGTTTAAAGGACAATAAATTTAAGAAATTAATACTACCAACCAATAAAAAATTAAAATTGACAACTTATTTTTTGTAAAAATGCTGTCAATATATATAAACGTATGCTTATTAAAATTATATAAATATATAAAAAGGAGAATATTTAAAAAG
>MU194548.1:5235-18700 GCA_016904865.1 Pissodes strobi | reverse complement strand
TAAAAATATCGTATTTTTGCGTCTCTGTACTTTGTTTACAGTTACATGTACGTTTTTGTATTAAAAAAAAAAAGAATAAAAAGATATTTTTTTAAACCATGTCCTTATTCGGGAAATATTCCACCGAATTACACTCGTGCATCAAAATAACCAGATAATTTTGCATGACGGCGTGTTGTCTAAAAACTGCATGAGTTCATTTTCATATTTTGGAGAAAGAGCCCGACACCGAAGGTGGAGGGCTCTTTTTCCAAAATATGAAAATGACCGAATGCAGTTTTTCTAAGACAACACGCTCGAATTTTGATGCACTTGTGCAATTACTTTCGAATATTTCCCTCATGTATAAAAAATCCCATTAGAAGAGTGCAATTCTCGGAAAATTACAGCGATAATTGCACTGTAGAAATCGAAAGAGCACAGCGATAATTGCATCGTACGTATCTATGGTAATTCCATTGTAAACTTACGATGACAGCGACAATTTATAAATAACGTCAAAGTCAAGTGAATATATATTATTAAAAATGTTTCGGATTAAAAAAATCATATTTTAGCGCCTCTTTACTTTGTTTACAATTACATGTACGTTTTTGTATTAAAAAAAGAATAAAAATGTATTTTTTTAAACCATGTCCTTATTCGGGAAATATTCCCCCGAATTACACTCGTGCATCAAAATAACCAGATAATTTTGCATTCAAGCGTGTTGTCTTAGAAAAACTGCATACGGTCATTTTCATATTTTGTAAAAAGAGCCCTCCACCTTCGGTTCCAAAATATGAAAATGGACTCATGCAGTTTTTAGACAACACGCTGTCATGCAAAATTATCGGTAATTTTGATGCACTTATGCAATTACTTCCGAATATTTCCCTCATGTATAAAAAATCCCATTAGAGCAGTGCAATTCTCGGAAAGTTACAGCGATAATTGGACCGTAGAAACCGAAAGAGCACGGCGATAATCGCATCGTACGTATATATGGTAATTCTATTGTAAATTTACGATGACAGCGACAATTTATAAATAACGTCAAAGTCAAGTGAATATATATTTTTCAAAATGTCTCGTTTCGGATTAAAGAATTCGTATTTTTGCGTCTCTTGGCTTTGTTTACAGTTACATCTACGTTTTTGTATTAAAAAATGAATAAAAACGTATTTTTTTAAACCATGTCCTTATTCGGGAAATATTCCCCCGAATTACACTCGTGCATCAAAATAACCCGATAATTTTGCATTCGAGCGTGTTGTCTTAGAAAAACTGCATTCGTCCATTTTCATATTTTTGAAAAAGAGCCCTCCACCTTCGGTGTCGGCCTCTTTCTCCAAAATATGAAAATAAACTCATGCAGCTTTTAGACAACACGCTGTCATGCAAAATTATCGGTAATTTTGATGCACTTGTGCAATTACTTCCGATAACTTCACTTTTTGCCTTCCAGTACCTTGAACGTTGAGAGATTCCTTTGATAATTTGTGGGTAATTTTTAAATCTGAAGTGCTCGTTACATCAATCACCTCTTCAATGATAGCATTATTTATTTCATCTCTCCCATTTAAAATAAATCCTTGGCTTTCAAAGTGGTTTCTTAATAGTTTTATAAAGTGGGGTACATCGGCCATCACATAGATATTGTTATTGGGTTTTTAACAGTCCGGAAAACACTTGCATTTTTAAAGGAGGTGTTGGTATGACTAATATTCAGCTCTTTATAGAGTGCTCTATTTCCACCACCTAAATCACTCACCATAGCTACTCCATGGAAACCTTAAAAATTAAGTATTATAATAGTTTTGCTACTTAATTAAATTCAGTAATATAGTAGTAATGTCAAAAAAATATATCAAATCAAAAATATATATACAGTGTGTCCCCGGATGGACCTAACTATACTAGTAAACTGTCTTATTTTGCATTTTAACAAAAAAAGTTATTCTTCATAAGAAGTTTTGCTTAGTCTGAAATGTCCATAACCGTCTTCAAAATTTCAAAATATTATACGGGGTGGTTAAAAAATAAGAAAACGTAGATCCAAGTCAAGAATGAAGTGCATGTTATTTGAAAGATATGGAGAAATCTTATGGGAAAAAGTTGTTTCTTATGTCAACAAAAGCTCCAATATCAAGTTTGAACGTTAAATTTTTAAGTTGATTTTTACCTTCATTACTGAACGCTAATTTAACCGATATCGATGAGACGTAAATAATGAAGTTATTCACAATAAAAATAAAGTCAGCTGACTTTAAAACTAAGTTCCAGGTACTTATTAAAGTCAACAAATCTTGTCAGTGTCACAAACTTTTGAATAATGTTGACCCTAGAGCAAAGAATTTCCTAAGTTAAATGTTATGATATAGGGGAAACATCGTATCGTTTTGAAATTGATCTTTTTAATAGGAAATATCCGGGGGTATACGTTTCTGTAAACTGTCTTCGGGAGTTAGTTCGCCAGTTCTATTAAACTGGCGCTGTAGCAGTGAAGAAGAAAAAAAGCAGTCATGATGAAAATGATGCCGCTACATTGATTGCTCTTGATTCGGGAAGAAACTTCCCCAAGAAATCGCTAAGAAAAAGAGCGCAGGATCTATCCATTAGTAAAAGCCACTTACAGAGAATTCTACCAGAAAATAAAGTTCATCCACACAAACCGGTTAGAATTCATAAACTTGAAGCGGGAGATGATGGGCTTCGTTTAGAATTGTGTTCGTTGATGGGAGAACGAATTATGATGGAGAGATATTTTTACAGACATTGTTTTCACAGACGAAGCAACATTCACCACGAATGGAGTTCTAAGCAGTCAAAACTGTAGATATTGGTCGGAAGAAAATCCAAATTTTCGAATTATAACCAACGTCAACGATATAATAAAGTCAATGTTTGGTGCGCAATAAGTGATTAGTCCATATTTCATCGACGGAATCGTAAACCAGAACACATACCTAGAGATGTTGGAAAACTTCCTACTCCCTGCTCTGATAGATATTCAGGTCAGACGGACACTTTATTTTCAACAGGATGGTTGTCCTGCGCATAGAGCAATTAGGGTTAGAGAGTGGTTAGATAGGAATTTTCCTAATAAATGTATTGGACAGCTCGGTCCTATTAGCTGGCCTCCACGTTCCCCGGATATTACCGCGTCAGATTTCTTTTTATGGATATACCTCAAACAAAAAGTGTATGCGAATGATGTTCATGACAATGAATATCTATTAAAATAAAAAAATTAGAGAAGCAGTAACCGACATAAATGAGCATAATTTGCATCAGGTGTACGAAAAATTTAGAGCGCTCATTGAAAAATGTGTAGAAGTAGGAGGACAACATATTGAGTAATGTTTGTATTTGTGTTTTATTTTCGTTCAATAAATAATCATAAACTTTGGTAATCATAATGAAGGTAAAAATCAACTTTAAAATTTAACGTTCAAACTTGATATTGGAGCTTTTGTTGACATAGGAAACAACTTTTTCCTATAAGATTTTTCCATATCTTTCAAATAACATGCACTTCATTCTTGACATGGATCTATGTTTTCTTAGTTTTTAACCACCCCGTATAATATTTCGAAATTTTGAAAGCGGCTATGGACTTTTCAGACTAAGCAAAACTTCTTATGAAGAATAACTTTTTTTGCTAAAATGCAAAATAAGACAGTTTACTAGTATAGTTAGGTCCATCCGGGGACACACTGTATACCATATAAAACTGATTTAACATCAAAAATAACATGTCTACTTATTGCAACATATTATTCAGTATGCAGTAAATAAATAAATAAATATTATATTAATTATTATCATACCTGACGATTCAGCAAACTGTATGATTTCAAAGAGTTTTTCCTTTGAAAGTTGAAAGTCAAGGTCGTAGAAAACAAGTTGTTTCCAATTCTTCATTAATCCTCTTAACATAACTACTTGTACATAAGAATATGGCTTCAAAGTTTCATCATTTGCTTTGTTATAAAGATAGACTTTTTTATCTTCATCTCATCGAACGATAACACACACACACACCTAATAATAATAATAAAAATATGTTTATTTGCCAAGAAAATTGTATAAACCACAAGGCAATGTGACCTTAAACGATTTACGAACAATGTTTGTAATACAAACGAATGAATTTAATTAACAAACCTTACCAAGGGAGCTCATGTCAGAGAATTTCATAAGTGTGAGCACTTTTTTTAATATGCCAGGAGCAATTTTGACTTATTTTGGCCAAGATCGACTGCAAGAAACTACTGGGAATGGGTAAATTTTTTAAGAGTAACCTAAAATATTATGATTATGGTAACATGCAACAAACATTTTATTAGTAAATTAACCTGTAAGCACTTGGACCGGCTGAATAGATAACTATGGCCTTAGATACGTCATCAACTTTCCATCTAAGGCGAGTTTTTGAATGCTCCAATTTTTTTAGCAGCTCTTTACTAAAAAGTTTTCCAATGAGATAGTTACGCTTTTCCAAAAATGCAACCTTTTCCTGAAGTTCCAATATTATTTTGTCTTTTGGATCTTCTTCAGTATTAATCCTTAGAAAAAAAATATCCAAAGTTAAAGTAAAATTCAGAGTAAAATTAATAACAAAATATTACCACATATTATTCTAGCGAGAAAGAAAAAGGAATCTAAATAGTCCCAACTACAAACTAACCCAATATCTTGAGTGGTTGGTTTATCTAGAACCTCATCCTCAGAGATATGACCAAATGAATTAGTGTTCGGACCACAACCAGGACAATAAAAAAGCAAATATTTAGTAATGACACCATTACGTATGACTATGGGGATTATTTACTGCTTACACATTGTAATATAGGTAATAGATAAAGTAAAACAAACACCTACCTATTTGAAATATCCTCCACAAGTATTTTTTTTTTGTTTTTTATGTTGGTGAATCGTCCTATTAGGATTGGATTCCTTTATGGTTTTGGGTAAATATCTGGATGGACGTCGTCTTTTTTCAAGGGACGATCTTTTGCTGGTGTATATCCCAGAAATTCGTGTTTTAAATTGCGTTCATAATCGCTTTCAATGAAATGCTTATCGCAAACACGAGCAAATTTAATATTAAAACTACCCTTGCGTTTACACAGCTGTTTCCAAACACCCGGCATTTCCTTGTCTTTCGGAAAGCTAAAAAACTTGGTAACGGGTACAAAACCTTTGCACATATTGTCAACATCACAGCCATACACAGCACATCTCATTTTTCTCAAAAATTAAGCCTTTAATATTTATAAAACTATTATTTTACACCGATGTTTGCTACGAACCATTAAATAAACACACAAAATATAGATCAAAATGGCGGAATTTATCACAAGCTGACGTCATTATATCCCCGAGCCATGCGCGGTATCATATCTTGTTTATATTGTATCATGTTTAACTGGTAATTATGTCATTTTTAAAAAGGGTAAATCCAGAAGAGATGGTGCACTTTTTTAGAAAACTAAATTCTACATATTCATAAAAGTACAAAAAAAAATCCAGAGTTTAAAGAAACAAAGTATGAAGTAACCATTACGATTTTAGTTAAAGATTTTGGTGTTGACAAAAATTGACTTCATTTTTATACAGGAGAGGCGACGACGAGCCTTAGGTTAGTCGGCAGCCAATAGGCATCACTACATTTTAAGATATTTTTATTTCAAAAGAAAATGTATCTTATAGGAAAAACAAACTTTCTAAAAGTAAAATTATTCAAATGCAATAATATTAAAATAGAATCAGTTAGAATCTACCAACTGATGAAGTATTACAGATCATGTCAGATCATGAAGTATATATGGCGAGGATAATTTTAATAAATGTGTAAGTTATGCCAGCAAATAGATTGGGAATCAGTACGTGGGATACCGGATCCTTTGGACTATTTTAAGAGAAAATTATTATACCTTTTTAACGAAAATTTTCCACTAAAAGCTATAAAGCCCAAAAACAAAAAACTCTTGGTAACCAAGGGATTAAAAATATCTTCAAATAATTTAAGATTTTTGCACACTCTTAAAAAATGTTATTCTACAGAAGTCGTGATCACATATTTCAATAAATATAAATTGATATATAGAAGGGCAATATAAAAATGCTAAAAGAATTTATTATAATAATAGAATTGATAGGTCAAAAAATAAACCCAATGAAATTTGGCACATAGTAAATGAGTTTAATGGCATCAATGGTAATTTCAACGGGAAACATGAGATTGATGTTAATAGTTTTAATGTTTTTTATCGCTCAGTTGCAGAAAGGTTAACCGCTAAATTGTCATCAGACAATTTAGCGGTTAATTGAAAAATATTTCCATTATTGACCTCTTTGGCCTGTTTCACACGGATATAAGCGAAATAAAAAGTATATTTAAACAAATCAAAAATACAAATTCATCTGGTATTCACAATATCTCAATATCTTGTTGAAAACATTTGGCAAGTTGCCTGATTGTGTGCTGAGGGTTCTTGCTGTTGCAGTTAATCAAGTTTTTGACGTGGGTCAATTCTCAGATAGTTTGAAGTCGGTTCTAGTGAAGCCTCGATTTGAAGTTGGAAATAAGGAGGATTCGCCTTGTTATGGCCCTATTTCCCTTCTTCCAACATTGTCTAAAATCATCGGGTTGCTTTAAACGATCATACTGCAGATTTTTCCTCTATAGAGGGAAGTAATTTTCCAAATAGGCTTCTTGGTTTTCCTGTTAATAAGGCAAGTTCGTGAAATGTAGGAGCCTTGAGCATTGCAACATACAAGGATGGAAATAGTTTCTCCCTTTTCAACAAATGTGACGGCTACTACATTATTTCTTCCCTCTGAAGCTAAAACATGTCTTGCTCGATTATTTAACTGCATCATCCTGCCTCATCTATGTTAAGCATTCGCCTAGGCTCATTTATAGCATTATTTTCAGTCAATATACGTTAAAAAAAAAACAAAGTAAAAGGCAGCATGCTCTTTCGTCATTGCCACTCGTGCATTGGTAGACACCCCTTCAGTTTGGTGTATGGCTAGTCTGTTATTTCTTCTTAAGAAAGATTCAATCCAAGCATATCCAGCCTTGCGTGATTTTTTGTTGAACTTGTGGGCGTACGTTCTATGGCATTCAACCTAGAATGCCATAGAACGTATAAAAGTTCTTTCAGGCATGAATCCGTTATTCTCTACTTTTTTGAGGTATCCTACAATTTCGGCTCTTCCCCCTCTTTTTAATCGATGACGTATAAGGGTTTCTGAAATAATAAATACATGGCATGCCTAGCGGATACCAACTTCATTTCTATCTATGACAGCAATAGCCGCAGCTAACCGTTCATTCCCTGATTGACCTCTACGAATGCTCCCTTTTCCAATGTATTATGTTCGCATGTCTGAAAAAGTATATTTGGCAGATAAGTAATCATACATCGTATTATGGACGCCGCCCGTCAAGAAAATGACGAGTGGCCCCGACCGATAGGTATATGCATAGTACATTACTCCTAATTTATTCTTCTTAAAACATATATTTATATCGAGCTAATTATTATTATCGCTAAGATAAAAATTAAAAGGAACGCGAGCAGAAGACTTGGAGTTAAGCAGTTTGCTGGTTATTGCTTGTTTGCAAAGGCTATACGCAAATTTGACAAACATTACCGACTTAACCTCACGTGCATGTGTTTTTTAATGTAGTACATGAAGATACGATGCCGTATTGTCAGATTTATTATATGTCGAATAACAATTTTAAAATAATTCTCGCGTCATCTCATCTCTTGCGCGAGCTGTCCCTGATTTACACAAGATGAGAGGTAGGCAGCATAAGTCATTGTCTTGTCTTGTTCTCTCCTCTCACTGCGACTGCACACTGCCGTCATGTCTCTTCACATCCATCAACCAACACTTTACTTAGTGTCAGATAAGACGAGACTTCCTACATTCCCTTTGCCACTAGTGGGTTGGCGGAACTTTACTTGGGGCTTCTGTTCTTCCCCAAAGTAAGTGACATCCCTCCAATGAATTGGGATACCTACTAGTCAAGGGGTAGATGTTGTATTTATATTATTTGGGTTTTTGGTGTTATGTTTTAATAGAAATAGTTTCAATGCTACCGGTATTCATTATTTTAAAGGTTAGTTAATTTTGACATTGGCGTTTATAGTTTAACAACTGATTGTGAATGTAAGTAAAATGTATATGATTGTACTAATAATGAGACTTCCAGAATTTTAAATTTCCAGTTTTCCTGCGACCCGATATATCAATCTCTTGGTAACTTTACTACCAAGGATGTCATTGTTGTAACAATTGTTTCTCTTGTCGTTATTTTTTGGTAAAGTTACCAAGAGATGCCTTAAACATTTCCCTAGATCCCACCCAGTATTAAAACAAGCGAAGTCAGATCTCCAAGAGACAACATAGGTTACTTAGTTTAAAGTTAGGAATTTCTTTGGCGGGAACCCATTCGGATTAATAGCCATAAACTCAAGCCTCCTTTTTGAGGTTATAAGCGTTGTTAGTCACGATTATAATTTAAATTTCAGCTATTATGACTAAAGTACGCAGTTGTTTGTCACGAGTATATTTAGTACTTCAAAATAGCGAAGCCCTACTTTTTCTAAATTCTATTCTTAGATTGACATATGGTTGTAAGTTACGAGTATCGTATCCTGATACAGTAAATAACTCATTCCTAACTAATAAACACTAACCAGATAAAAACTATGTCATTTTGCAATTATTGCCACAAAGATATAATTATGGTTATATTTTGTATTTTGAAAGCCCTAAATTAATGGAAGGTACATTCAAGCCGAGCAAAAACTCAATTGGTGACAAGTAGCTAGAAATATAGAGTTCGTTAGAATGTGTACAAGGCCTTGAAATAGTATTAGGTGCTCACTCAAGTTCCCAACAGCATTACTAGAAGAAAAACTACCAAATTATTAAATATCTCTCTTCCTAAATCAGTTGATATATATCGGTAATATTTGATAAAATTCTTGCAGAAATGGAATTGTATCCCTTTCAGTCATGAATTAAGAAAACTTAAGGTAACATTACGTGTTTTCTTGCATGTGTTATAATTAATATTAGAAAGTTTATTTAGGTGTATGAGTATTATTAGGTTTTCAAGATCATACACGTACAATGTGGGGTACATCGTGACTGAAGGATAAGTAAATACAAAAGACTGATTAATAATACCCAACAGTTACTTAACAATTTTCTATACATTTATTTAGCACGGAAAAAATGAGAGCAGTTCTTTCCTCTGAAAATACAAAGTGATACATTACATTTTGTGCACTGTGTGTGTGTTCGAGAATGAAAGTGTGTTTCTTTGCACCGCTCTGAGCCATATGTCTCCAGAAAATATATGGGATATGGTATCAATGGCTAGCACTCTAGGTTTGTATATTGATGGAGCATTCCACTGATTATCCATTATTAAAGTTCGATAATATTTCAGCTCAGAGTAGATTCTACCCTACGCCAAGGAAATTATTCTATGTTTCATATAGTTTGTGGGTGTAACTTTCGCGGTAAAATTTGACAGCTTTCTGAACAAGCGCGTGGTCTTCACGGTCGACACGGTTGCCAAGTTAATGTCTTATTTGACATAATGCTATTAGTGGCGTGTGTTGAGTGCAATTTTGGACTGCCGCATAACGCGTGGGTTATGTATTCCCGTTAAGCATTTGAAAAGTAAGTTCTAAAAGCTTCAAATAATTTCGATAGTGAGTTACTTTATTACTTTATCGCTTTGATTTGGCGAATCCGGTAATATGACATTATAACTTTCTAGTACTTTGTCACATATAGAAACGCAGTTGGCAACATAGCATGCTGGGCCTGCGCGGAAGATATCTGGGCCTGCGCGGTGATGATGCTGCTAGCCTCGTCATTTTCGGAGCAAGCCAATTTAGTCTTTATGTGATCTTAAAGGAACCAGTAGATTTCAGTGCCTAGCTCTCGAAATTGGGAATTTTCGTTAAGATACTGTTATTTAGTGTGAAATATACAGTGCCCTAGTTAGGGGATTATTCAACGAATCCCTTGAGCAGGACTGTGGTCGTCGATGGTTTCTCGTCTGATGGATGATTGTAGATGAAAGAAGATTTGTAGATTCGACCACCTGCACCCACGTTTGGGGATTTGACTTTCGAGAGCTGCCACACGCTTGAACCCCGTTTAGCATCTAAGGGGTTTTTGGATTTCTATCTTTGGACTTTTTATTCCTGGTTTTTTGGATTTTTGGTTTTTGTGGGTCTTCCACTGTCCTCTTACGTTCCGGTTTCCTTCCTGGGTTTCCAGACTGCATACTCAGACTCCTCCGAACTACGTGCGGTTTCAGAGTATCCATCAAGTTAACTGCGTGACTCACTGTCTGATCCAAGCCTCAACGCTTACGGAGTGTGTCTTCTCGACCTTGACGCTCCAGTGATTCGACGAACACCTGGAACCTGGATGAACTCACTGTTGGCTTGATAACGTATCAGATAAGTCTTAATTTAGGATATTATCTAGTGTATTTTGGGACTTTTATTTTATTTAATTTTATTATTGTGTTTTATTTTATTGGTGATTTAGAGCTATTTAAATTATAGTTTCGGATGAATTTATTTAATGATCGAAGTGATTAAAGGGGGTGCTTGGCTACAATATAGCTACCTTCGAGTTATTTGGGAATAACTGGGATCATTCTCAATAGTTAGCATAGGTATACTTCAGTGTAGTCTTGATCGCGTGTTTTACTTCTTTTCAGCGTAGTCTTGATTGCGTGTTTTATTTCTTTCAGCGTAGTCTTGATTGCGTGTTTTATACTTTCCAGCGTTGTATGATATAAATATTTTTGGAACTGTTCGTATATAAGTATAGCATATCGATGCGTATTCATGTAGTTTTATCTTTGGTACGGATACTAATTAATAGGTGGATATTTTACTTACATTAATGAATATTTTACATGCATGAATCTGTAGTACATTTGAACTAGCACGTTAACTTCTCGCTTTTTGATTAGAGTTATTTAGAGTGTCGAAGTAGAAGTTGTTACGGTTTGAAAATACTCCATTGAATAAAATAAAATCAGGATAAATCTTACTTACCAGAGCTTAGTTCTTAAAATTTAGATCGAATAAAAATATTAAACTGGTTAGTTTGGTTAGTCCAAATGCATTTATTTTCTAGTGATAATTTACATCAAATCACCTTCACTATTTTAACTAATGGTTGATCACTTTTGCCAACTGAGTTTTTCCATTCGACCTTCTGTATTCATAGATCAGCCAAAACTCTGGAAAAGCAAATAAAACAATAATTAGATCACAGAATGTTCTTCTAAATGAATTTCATAGCCTATTCACATATATTGCCAAGCCGTGCATATGTTTACTCGCCTCTTCCTTAATTTTGCTTTGTAAATTAATGTATTGATTATTAATGTATTGAATGATTAAGTTTCTTGTATTCTTTTTAGTAGGTAGGTAATCGTTATGTTACCCAAAGATCGGAAGTTTACAATTTTAAGTACTAAATTTCTCTTATACAAACTGTAGACTGGTTAATTTCAAATCAAATTTAACTTTTTAGACACCATTTTCTTTACAAGTAACTTAATAATACCTTTCTCTATTGCAACTACAATTAAATTTATTAAAATTAATGTGCAGGTCAGTTATCAAGACAATAACAAAGATCTAAATTGTTGCAAATATGAGTGGTAAGGAGTAAAATTGTTGCTACCTGGAAGGTTTGTTGTAAGGTCTTTAGGTTTTTAACAGATACTTTTCACAAATCCTTCTGAAATATCATAGAAAATTGGAAAAAGTAGTAAAATATTCTGATTTAATCTCAAAAATGTATAACAGTCAAACAGATATGTCATGTGTCTGTCAAAATTTATTTTCATCAAAGGTATCCCTGGATTTGTTACCAAGAGTTTCGGGACCTTGTTTAAAAAAAAGAGAACAGAGAATTTTGTATAATTTCGTCAAAAGAAAGCTACTACAGAGCTGTTTTGTGGTTTTCTGGGCATTTCCTGCCGATTTTACTCTAAGGAGTTAATCTTAACTTTCATAACTGGTGGCAAGAAGAGAATGTGTCTTGCACCGTTGTAGCATTGTGCTAATTTTAATATAGTTGATTAAACATCTAAAAACTCCTGATTTTGTCTGTGAGAGGCCACTGATAACTCATTGGTAAGTGTTCTTTTTAACTATTCTTACATCTTTTGGAATGTTTTATATCTATGGCTCTTCTTAAGTATATAATGAAATATTACTTTATTTACCTACCTGAAGTGTTGTCGGAGAACAGCTTTCTTAGTCTCGGTTCTTTTGTAGGCCTCTTTTTGTATTGGTTACATTCGAAAATTCAAGTAGCTGCCACCTGGATTGTTGCTGCGAGTACCACCTGTACCTGTGACGCCGAGCAACACCGACACCAGCTTCCAGTATCTCAGGTTTGTCTGTGTAGTGTGTTACCTCAGGAATACACCCGTTTAAAGCAGTTCGTAAAAACTATCTTTTTAATGTCGTTCCTCTATGCGGTCTATTTTTAAGCGAGCCCCGTATAAAGTTGATTTCTTGTGACATTCTTGCTAATTGCTGAATAGGTAATTAAATACTCCTGAAAGTTTGACCGAATCACTTCACAGGATTTAACTTAACTATAACATTTCCATTTTTAATTCCTTGCACCTAACCTAACCAACTAAACTTATTAATTTTCGATACTGAATATTACAAATTATAATATCACCAACTCTCGATCTGGGTAACGTAATTTAACAATTTAATTTAACTCGTAATTTAACAGTTTAACTATTGTTCTAGCGAATTTATAATCATCACTTGTGTTCTTAAAAAGGGAAAAACGCATCATAATTTTATAAATTATATGATTATAATGGTTTGTTTACAATGTTTACGTTTTTCCAATAATAAGCCGACGTAAAGAAAAGAAACTGGTTGCCAACTGTCAGTTGTCGCTGGTGAGTGCGTTCGGTAATTGAACCGGAGAGCTTAGGCGTTCTTTTGGGAACACGATATTATTATTATTATCTTTCAAATATTCGAGCTACTTTGTTGGTAATTTTGGTTCTTTCTTTGTTTCTATTAATTAAAGCCGTTAACCAGAACTACTGCTTCAATTGGTGTTTTATTTATTTCTGACCATTTACTTTTCCTGTTTTTTTTTTGTTCATTTCATCGTATCCAGGATTTTGCTTTGAGGCCAAAAACAGGTGGCGCTTAGTTTTTGTTTTATTCTTAGTTTACCCACACCACTCTACCACATCTGGTACTGCTAGTCGGAGAGCCAAATAAAATCCTGGATTGTTGGAATAGAGAACACTAGTTGTAGCCACTCTTAGTAATTAGTAATTTTATAAAACATTAACGGGATAACGGCCTGAGTAGAACTCAGTTGAGAAATATTTAGGGGTTTATTAAAATTTTTATAACTT
>JAEQML010067895.1:0-18705 GCA_016904865.1 Pissodes strobi | reverse complement strand
TGAACGTCGAACTGCACTGAGGTTTCCATCCTTCGATGCAGAACGAATGGATCTACTAAGCAACAGCATCCGATACATCTAATATCATTAGATGGATGCACCCCTACAGTGTAGGGTACCTGCAGACGGTTCATGCAGATATATTGCATACTTGTATGTATTATATATTCGCCGTCTGTCAAGAATTATTAAGCTTTCTTGCTTTAATATGATATATCGAAAAACAGTTGCGCGAATTCCGTCCCTGCACAAGATATAATCTCACAATGCACTTTTAACAAAAGACCGTAGTTTGTCCATTGGTGCACAGCCCGCATCTTTCTTTCTCTATAAATGTAGGAGAATGTCCTATTTGATCGTATCTGATATCGTCAGTTGGTCTTGCAGTTACTGGAACTTTGATCTTTTTTGATGGTTGTTTGTTTACGAAATCAGATCTTCGAAATGTCGCCTTTTCTTGGTTTTTAGGAGTGATAAAGCCAGACCTGTTCGAAATGTTTTCAATTGGTCATATTTCAAATTTCCAAGGGCTTCGTTGTCTCTTCTGTACAACAGCCAAACATTATTCACACAAATGTCAATAAGTTGACCGAATATTTCCAGATACCAACGCCGTGACTTATATGGTGTTTTATAAAGAGCTATCAGCATATCAGCTAAGCCCACACCACCCATGTGGGTATTGTATTGTTTTATAATTTGTGGACACACCACGTCGACCTTCTTTGCTGTATCGTTTTACTTGAAGTGTAGGAGTGTGCGATACATACGAGCTGGCTAAGGTAACACATTTTGTGTCGGCCCGTTTTACAACGGCTATGCCTGCATTATTATCGACTTTATAATCAAAACTTCCTCTACCCTTTTGGAGTAGAGATCCAACGTCCAACCATGCAAGCGGTTGCCTCGCACAGTACCTAAGCTATTTATGCCATATTCATTTTTTAGTAAAACAATCAGGTCTACAGAGGTAAACCAGTTATGAAAATATGCAATACTCTCAGTTGGATTTCGAATTGTTTTACAAAGCTGTATTACCACTTTACGATCCAATCCAAGTTCAGCTTCTTTTTGAGAAAAATTCATGGTGTCAAAAGTAGTAGAGCCCGGATACATAAAAAAGTCATGAACTATTCCAGACACTCCAGCTCTCACAAACATCTTGAAGCCCCATTTTTTGGGCTTTTTGGGCATGCCAACTAGGAATGCGAGGTACTGTATCTGGGACTATTGACAACTGTTGACAATTTGAGGAAGAATTATTTATATTTTTATTTGTTTTCTTTCCATGGCCCTTAATTGTCTACCCATGAGAGGCTTCAGCAATGCATAGAGCGTGATGGTCAGCATTTCGAGCATTCGCTGGGGCACTAAGAACCTTCCTTTTTTTAATCGGTCCTTTTCAGGGCCACAACTTTTATAAAAGAGAAAATTCGAGATAAATATAGTAAAAAATAATAATTAAGGGATTTTCGTAATAAATTTTTTTGCCTATATTTTGGGTTAGGAACAAGATATGGAGATGCGGTTTTCGCGAACTTGTTTAGCCATTATTTAGCTACTTTTTCATGGGAAAAAATCATATCAATGCATTTAATTTTTTTTTTTTTGAGAAAATTAACCATTTCTGTCGGAATGTCGAAAATAGCCCTCTAGCGGCGACATGTGAAACTAACGAAACTTTAAATAATACAACATTTGTAGCCCAAGAATAGCTCTTTTGAACTAACCCAAGTTTGTTAAAATCGGCTTAGCCGTTTCGCAGATACAGGGAGTTATTTAAAAAAAAACTTTGAATACCCCCCACCACTTTATTTTTAGAGATACAGCAAAAAGCATTAAACAAAAAAGTTTTACATCCTCAACTTCAAATATGTGGAATTTTTTTATTAGGTTAATACAGCCGAATTCACCGAAATATCACTTTTTAGATTCAAGATTGCAGTTACGCCCCCTAGTGGTCATTTTAGAAACTTGAAAATATTTTCCAGGTTTTTCTCTTGACCGTTTTAGAATTACATTTTTCGCCGCAAGTCTCTACGATGGATAGTTTCCCAGATACAGTACTTCGCATTCATGATTGCATAAGGCATAGGCCTTATGGGTAAACAAATTACAGACACCCTTCTAAGGCACCTCATCTATGGGGTCATTCATATATTAGGTAGTTATTATTCTGATATTTATTCATGATATATTGGATAATGGTTTTGTTTATTAGTTTTGTCAACTATAAATAACAATTAAATACTTTCGTTATTTGTAGATCAGTGGCAAATATATTTGGTGTAACAAATTCTACATGCTGGGCAATTCTAATTCGAATCTGCAAGTTACTACTCGAAGTGAATAAGCGGTACAGGATTATTTGTTGGCCAGATAGAGCAAGACAAGCTGATATATCTCAGCAGTTCAGTGCAAATGAATTTATAGGTAATATTTTTCAAAAATCGAATGTGTGCATATTCTGCATATTGCTATTAATTTTCCAAAAAGTGGATGATAATTATGTTAAAGAATATTTTTTAGTAACTTTTTGGACGAAATTAAAATTAGTCATTGGCAGCTCTCATTGGGATTTGAAACTGAGATCTCCCTTACCCTTTCTCAATAATGGGTATACATTCTGAATATGAAAATGTGAGCATGCTGTAAACTCAAGAAACTGATCACAAATAAAAATAATTATACCTTCACCCATCTGAATATTATTTTTCTCATAACAAAATAGTTCAAATCATATTTAGACTTAATATCCGTACTTCATATGAATAATGACAAAAATTTCCATTGTTCCAACTGTAGCTGAAAAAAATTAAGGTTTAATGATACCGGGAAGAAAATTTGTATATATGCATATGGTTAAAATGCCCGGCATGAAACTTAGTGTAAGGTCTCAATGGCATTTTAATCTAATTTTTTCGTGAAAAAGTGAACTAATTGTTTTTTTTAACCGGCATAGCTACTAAAAATATTTTTAAGGTTCATTCGATATACTCATGTTTGGATGACACGTTTTTTGTAGGATAATTTATCTGGAAGAAGCTGTGACAACATAATTGGAGTATCATCCATAGACAGTTACAATGCCTGTTTTACAGATAAAAACGAGTGTTCCAGATAAAAATATCAGATGTTAATTAATTAATTTAATTTTAGGAATCATAGGGTGTGTCCGATGGATCTCATATAACAATTATTGCTCCTTAAACTGATGGAATTTCTTAGATTAATAGAAAAACTTTCATTCAGTACTTTTGCAAGCTATCTGCAATCATAGGATGTTGTTTACAGATGTTTATATTGGGGAAGTTGGATCGTTACATGATTATACGCTGTATAGGAGATCACCTTTTCATAGAGCTATAAGAAGAGAAGAAGTGAGATTCTTTAATGATTCTCACTTAATTGGAGACATAACCTACAAGCTCGACATTAATTTGATTGTGGGTTTCAAAGAACATGGGCATCTAACAATGAGAGAAAAAACTTCAATACAATTTTGGGCAAAGCCAGAGTAGAGATTGGCAATTCTTGGTCACTATTAAAAGGTCGATTCCGTAGGCTGAAATTTCTAGAGACTATAAGGCAAGATTTATGTGTATGGAATATTATGGGTGCTTGTATACTACATAATTGCATTTTAAATGGATAATTATTTAAGGATATAGTTGATATTGAGGAAGAACGGAGAATAGAGCTACAAAACGACTCTCATAACTTACGAAGGACAACTTCAAAATCGTGCAATTATATAAAAAAATAATATTGCAAATAGATTGCCTCTTATAGTTAACCTGTAATATAATAGTGGCATTACTTTTATTGTTGTTAAGTGGAGGCAGCATAGCCCTTCAACCTGTAGTCAATAAAACAAATAAATGAGGAGCAGACTTTCTAATCAAATTTTGTCCATTTTCAATATTTTTCAGGAAAAGCTAAAATCCGCTGCTCGTTTACTATGTACTATGCCGAAATAAGAAAAAAAAAAAACAAAAAATATAGAAAAATATATTGTTTCAGATTAATCAGTATTGCACAAGGATTGCAAATAGTTTAGGTTTTAAACAAAAAAAAAAACATTGGACAAACAGGATTTTGTTTGTCTTCAAGGGACAGAATATGTTTTGTTTGTCTTTAAACGCCTTAAAAATATAAAAATGAACTAAAAATAGTAAAACTCATGTTCAGATGGGGGATAAGTCAGCATCCTCAAGACAGCAGCAATCCTCGTTATTCTGGGATTCATCATACTTAGTGTTTTCTTCATCAGCATCAGCACGTTTTTGAAACTGGTCTCTCAAAATTGGTTCTAACCATTTGAGTTCCGGATCTGTAGTCCAGTCTCTTCCTGACAAACTAATCAAAAACTTTGTTAGACTATCCAGCTTTTTCTTTTTAATTTGATGACCTATGGGTAAAACAGGTAAATGTATGCTGCTAAGTTTCATCTTTGGTTTTAGCAAAGTACATAATTGTTTTGTTGCATCATCATTTCTATACAGCACCTCGGTCTTAATAAGAATCTTGTCTTCTCCTTTAGTTTGTAGCTTTCGTACTATCTTTATTATTTTGGCTTCACTAATACCAGGATTTCTTTTTCAGGGATTTTACAGCCTGTTTTACATCATACACTACCCAATCATATCCGAGTTTGCAGACTTGGCCATTTTCTGAGTAGATTTTGTGGTACTTATCAGGGGTTTTTATAAAACCATGTGAACGTAACTTCAGCTCAATCTGACCAAATACCCGGTCGGCAGGCATATAGGAATGTCCTCATACCGGAAATGTCAAAGTTATTGTTTGTAAGGTTTTTGGAGCATCGTTAAAGAGCCATAGAACCGAAACATGAACCATGTGCGAGTTTTTGTTTTGGCCCCCGCATCCATCTGAAAACAGCCTTAAATGTTTCGTATCTGGATGAAAGCCAACCTTGGTAAGGAAATCGCTCAACGCAGAACTTATTTCTGTCACACCTCTCTCAGCTTCATTTTCAAGCCAAGTATAAAAAATTGGAGTTTTACACTGTATGTCTGTTATACAAAATGCATAGAAAGATAACTGCTGAGTTGGAGCTTTCGGCAAAACTTGTACCTGCTGTAAATCGAAGCAATAAGTGACACTATTAGCGGATTCTTCTTTCATTAGTATAAAAAATTGTTTTGCACGAGCCTTGTGAATAGTCAGATCAGTTTTTAATTTTATTTTCTGAGTTTCGTCCTTTTCGTTTTGAAGTTCTGTTTGAGTTCTTACACAAAAACCGCATATATCGATCGGTAGCCGGACTTCCAAATCCTAAAACAAAAATATTAGAATAGAAATTGAGAAGAATTTTAAAAATCGAAAGTTATCCAACCATTACTTATGTCGAATTTGTTGTTAAAAGCTCGAGTAAAGTACTTATAGTTCGATTTTAACTGATCATCGGTGTGAAGTCTTGTTTGTCCACAGTTAAATATTGATAAAAATATTTTTTGACAAACTGACACTTTTTTGCTTTTAATCCAAAGCTAAAAAATAGTAAAATCAATATTGTCAACCATTTTAATTATTAGCAATAAAATACTTACATAATATTCTACATGAAAACCATGTGCTGTCCCATTTTTCCTTATTCTTTGCCTTTTAGTTTCTGTTATTTCCATCATTTGAGCCAGTTTGTTATCTTGAGCACTTTTCTTTTTTTCTGTGTAGAAAATTTCTTTTATACGTTGTATTTCAGATATCGAAAGATCGCTGCATTGAAATTTTTTAGCTTTATGTTTGCACCGAAAATCAATACTGAGGCAATGTGGATCGGGATCTGAATATCTGCATATACCAAATACTACTTTTAAAATATCCAACACATCAAACTAACCTAATAAAAACTTACTTATCTCCGTTTTGGGCTCCTTACTCGTAACATTCCTTTTCCTCTTTCTTGTTCCTCTATCCACATCACCCACAACATGCTCCTCTTCACTCATTTTACTGATTTTTACGAAGCGACGCTATCAACTTGATAATTACACAACTACTGTATCAAAACAAATTGTCGTGAACATAACACCTTGAGGTTCAAACGGGAACTGAAGTTTAAAAGACAAGCAAAACATATTTTGTCCACAATAATTCGCTTCGTTTGTCTCTAGACTGCGGACTTAATACGTTTCGTTTGTCTAGGGTATTTTCCGCATTAAATTCTAATGGAATGTAATACGTTTAGGTCGTCTCTGATCATTTTATTAAGAAGATATGTAAAAAGGTAGCGTATGCCATCTATAGTTGGATATGTGAAAATATGGACAAAATTGGATTAGAAATTCTGCTCCTCAAATAATCTTTTGCAAACAATTATATTTCTTAACAAAAATAAGTAGCCTCTTTTGACTTATAATATACATTGCCTCTTTGGCAATGTTTGCAAACAATTATATTTTTTAACAAAAATAAGTTGCCTCTTTTAGCTTATAATATACATTATTCCTTATTATTGGGTGGCATTCTCTACCATCCTTTCAAAAATACCATTAAAGCGATCTAGCCGCTGCATTTTTTCTTGGTGTCGCTTTTCTGCTTCTGTGACTTTTTGCTTCCTTTTCTTTGAAAATGAACTTTCGAATTTTGATGTTTCATCAGTTATGATCTCATCTGCTGCCTTACTATCAAGTTCTGCTCCTTTTTCTAAAAGAGTTCTAGGTAGTAGATAATACAGTATTGCTACGCTCTTTCTTTTCTTCTAATTGGCGCTAAACCTTCACTCCAGCTTAGAAGGAACCGAGAGTGAATAATTTCAAATTAACAGAGAAATTTAAAGTCGTAGGATGGTACTGTACCAGTACAGTATTTGAACAAAAAATTCTCCTGTTCTATCTTGCTTTCTGTGGAATAAAACTGACGATGGAAGCTTCTTATGACAATCAAAGAAATAACGCTTTATCTGCGGCTATATTGGCAAATTCTGAGCAGAATATCTAAAAGTAAGAATTTAGAGAATGATTAAAGTATTTCAGGTTTAAACAGTTTGAGCTCACCTCTTCCCTTATGCTTTTTTGCGCTTCCAGTTTGACATATCAGGTAATTTATTCCGTCCTTTATTAGCAGGACTTTGTTTAATTACAATTTTGTCCATGCTAATTAATGTAAATCTCTTTATGATAATTTAACTGAAAAAAAACACGACAGAAAAATCGTCTATTCAATAATAACTGCGAACGTATTCTGGTTATAAAATAGTTGTCAGCATAAGCAAAGTGACTGCGTGATGAACTTAACGGCAATTGGCTGCAAGCAGATCTCGTGACGTAAAGGTTAATAGCGATTGGCTGTAAAATAATGTCAGTGTCTGCATTTCTCTGTCATCATATTTTGTCGGCTTTTGCACCTACAGCTAAATTTAAAAGATTATTTTCACGTAGAAGATATCGTATTTTGACGCTACAGGCTATATAACAGAATTCTTAGGCAAATTTCCTATGGGATGCAATAGAAATCTAGATTTTTCATTTTTGTTAGATGTCGGCGTTTGCATTTAGAGAACTCATTTACAGGTATTTTTGGAACACCAAAGGTAGTTGATGAAAACTTACATTTTGCGTATTCTTAGTTCATAGAGGAATAGAACCTTCATCTGATGGAATATTTCTATTCAACAAACGGACTAAAAGTATATCTTCATCGCTGGATGGTGAATCCAATCGTACACGACGTGCTTTCTTAGGTATAGGAATAAAATCGGGCCCTTATTGAATCGTCACTGTCACAAGTTTCAACAGGTATTGGAATATGAGAATAAGTGAGCTGGTTAAAGGCTGCGGAACAAATAAACTTGCGTCTTCAGTGTCACTATCGCCACCAATGCCGGAATCAAATGCCTGTTCCAAGGAAATTTCATCAATAAGATCAAACGAATGGTTTGACTTCAGTTTTGCCAACTCGTTCAAACGCATTTCCTTGTCTAACGTGTTCTAAAACTATTTTTAAAACAAAAAAATCTATTCCACTTTTAATTTTAATTTTTTTAAGGCTATGTTAGAACTGGGGAACTAATATTTTGCCTGTGACCTAGCGTATAACCAAAAAAACATGTGATAACAATCTTATTATAGTGCTTAACTCGCCTGCAATTTAAACAATAGACGGCTAAAACACTAAATAACATGGGGAGCATCAACACGTGGTTTGTTATTATCAAATGCATAGTCGCACAGTGGTTAATATTTCAACAGTTTCTCATCCATTTTTAAAAATAACGGAATTATGGTGGAAATATCGACCGGTATGCGTTTGGCTGTTCGTATTTAATCAACAAGCTGACATTTAAACCAGAATCTCTGTAAATTATTTTTTTTTTCGCGCCGGTCGGAATATCGACCAGTATCTTATAAAGGGCTAAATATGCTATAGCTCAAGTCACCAAAATTCGCGTCATTCGCGGTGTTTTGCTGGTGGCTGAGCAGTAGCCGTCTGCGCAAGTCTGGCTAAAGTGCAGCCATACCTACTTTCTACAAGTTAGCATAGGCAGTGTTAATTTACTCGAGGTCTTAATCAAATAAGCCAGATCAGGCCACCCCTGGAAAAATAAAAGCTGTCAACTTACCTCCATCAGCTCTATTAGAACCGTTCGACAATTCATATATAACTTCAATACCATTATTAGGTTTGCTTCTGGTTGTTGTTGCGCATAAAACCCTTTTGAATGTGTTAGCAAGACATAATGAATAAGATGATACCTACACTTAAGGATGCGGCCAGCGCAACATGTGTGCTCCGACTTGCTCGTCGGCGTGGGAGTGGGTCAATTACTTACTCTTGACCAGGGTGCCACCAGTTTGAAATATCCAAATCCGCAGACCCAAACAGGAAGATCCTCGGTCTTAAGAATCCATAAGGGCGATCCAAATCGACGATTATCCGCTATGCAAGGGCGATTCACATCCAAAATTAACTACACTTGTTTGGTTGAGGTATTTCAGAGCAAATAAAAGACGGTAACGTTCGTGCAAGTTTAAATTTTTCTTGGCGGTCGTTATTTTTGACGTTAACGCGTTGTCATATTTCTTCCAATAAACAAAATGATATAAATATAAAAACAGGTAAAAGAACTCAATTGGAAACAATTAATAACTTGATATATGCTCACGAAAATTGAACTAGATCATATCAGATGTGACAGTATGACGTAATAAATGATTACGGAAGATAAAAAAACAATTCCAACTAATCAAAAATAAACGCAATATACATAGGGTAACTATCGTCACATCAACTAATAATTAAAAGTTATTAGAATAATACTTATTACTATTAAGTCCGCGTGTACCATGGTATACGAGTCGCAGTTGTACATGAATAAACCTTAAGATTCAGTTTATGAGATACCGCTATGTAAAATTACTATAATCAGATATTTAGTAAATCAGAACGACAATGTTTATCATTTACCACAATATAAATTAAATTGTAAGAATAATGAAATATAGCATAAAAAAACTATGAGCATTAATTGAATCACACTAGTAAATATCGCAGTTATTTATATACGCATTGGTAACCTTGCTTACACCTAATCAGTTCCAAAACTATTTATACCAATACTTCGCAGAAAGAAATAAAAACACGCTGAAAATATCAATAACCTGCCAATAACATTAGGTAGGAAGATCACAATTATAACCTAAACTTGTCTTCGCCGATATCACCTCCGGCCTTCTGCACGTGGACTACTGCTATGCACCTTGGAACTCATAAAACTCTCAGTGGTATTTGAGGTAATGCCCATACCTCTATGGCTACAGTCGGTACCAATAAAACACATCTAATTGTATTGACTGGAGCTACTTGGTTAGCTACTTAAACTCTCTCCAAGCAAAGCTCGCTCCAAACAAAAATAGCTTGCTCCATAGACCCAACTCCAATCAAAAATAGCTCCAGCCAAAATAGCTCCCAAAACTGGCTCCCGGTTAAAAATGGCCCAAAAAACACCCTGAAAGAGAACAAGCGCTAAGTATGCATTCTCAGAACACTCTCAACTCAATGAGTATTTAAAAATAATAATGAGAGTATTTAAAAATAATAATGGGAGTATTTAAAAATAAATGAGTATGTACAAAATATAAGATGTATATTTATTTCCCTAACTACGTAGGGTTTTACGATGGTAATGACGAATTGGGAGCAACAACGCTCTCTTCTACAGACATTCCTCGAGGAAGCAACGTCCTTTGTTCCAGAATACACTGCACGTGGCAAGTTACAACTAAAAATCTTGACAGGCAAAAATCCATCCAATCCAGTCAAGTAATTCCCTACAGCAACCTAGTAACTATGCCATTTTTATCGCCCGAAATAAGTATAATCCCCTTCAGGGTGAATTAAAAATTCTTAAACTCTTTATCAGACATACGCACTACCTCCTAAGAAGGTTTGCCGAAGAAAGAGGACGAAATCAAGCCAAAAATGACTAACTAGATCGTGAAATTCAATGTTAAAAAACTCGAACCACAGGCCCGTTCCACACTGTCCTGTAATCCTACTCAAAATACTCCAGCCGGTTGTCACCAAATGTACTAACATCTGTAATATGCAATGAAACGTACCTAAGGCTGTATGATATTATGCATTGCTGGTAGGACAAAGAAATCCAACGATAAATTCATCATTGACAATGACCAAACAACCAAATCATTTCGAACGGCGGCCATTTAAAACTCCTGACATCAAAGCTATTCAACGCAAAAATATCAATCGAACCTAAACGTACCTTTAGCTCCAGCCGGTTTTTCTTGCTGAAACATTTGCAACCAAATTCGAGCGACGTTGCCAAGTTAGGGAACAGACGCATTTAATAACATATCCTGACTGCGTATTTTTAAAGCGAAAGCGAAAAACAGTCGTTTAATATCAAAACAAGGGCAGCATGTCGATTAATTATGTGTTTTCCTGTTCCTGCAACGTTCCAAGAATAACCCTTTTCATTAAACGTTCCGAAGTGCATTATATTCCACTCGTCCGTAGGCAACCAATAATTGTTTTAAGGTATATTACCGCCGAAAGAGGAAATTATTCGCAAGGTAAGTGATTTAATTGAAGTGCACTGCTATATACGTAAATGTTTTCTTGATAGCGATGTAGAATACGATACGATCTAGTGACTGAAATTACGTATACAGTGTGTCCAAAAAAGTATGCAACATATGGGAAACTTCTTTATTATTGGATTCTCAGAAAATTTTATTCTTCATAAAAGTTGGTGCTTGCCCTAAAACAGTAAACGAATATTTCAAATTTTACGTACTGCTTTTAGTGCGGACGCAAATGTCATTTTTCCGAAATCGCGTCAAGAGTAAAGTACCTTAATTTATAAAGATACAGCAAAATCTTATAAGGAAACGTTCTTCCAAATTAAAAAAGTAATCTAAATATGAAATTTGAGTTAAGTACATCAATTTTTAATTTCCCATTTTTTTCTCGATTTTTTTCTCAAACGTTACGTCATCGGTGAATGCTTTGTTCTTTTGTTATTAGTGTACTTGCCAAGCAACTTCAAAATTTATTTAAAGTAGATATTAGTTACATAGTTGCATAATGTATTAGTTTTTACAGAGATAAAAGCCAGTTTAGGTATCAGTGTGTTGCAAACACATTTAAACAATTTTGGTCCAAAATAATTGTCCACAATACTTATTACAAAATACAATTGGAATGACTGACTCAATAATTAATGTCATATGTCAGAGCGAAGTAAAATTATTGCTATTTATTTGTTTTTATTACAAATGCATGGCCTACTCTTTAAGACCAAATATTTTAAATGGCTTTTTAGGATACTTGGGCATATTTTACTCATCGGGTGCAAAAGATAAATAAATTATTAGTTGTTTTACATGAAATGAAGAGAGTTGGGTCTATTCATGATTTTGAGTGGAAAAAATTTTGAATCAAATGTGTTTAAATGTGTTTGCAACACACTGATACCTAAACTGGCTATTATCTCTGGAAAAACTGCAACATTATGCAACTATGTAACTAATTTCTACCTTAAATAATTTTTGAAGTTACTTGGCAAGTATGCTAATAACAAAATAACGAAACATTCTCCAGTGGCGGAACGTTTAAGAAAAAATCGAGAAAAAAAAAAGAAAAATTAAAAGTTGATGTACTTAACTCAAATTTCATATTTAGATTACTTTTTTAATTTGGAAGAACTTTTCCTTATAAGATTTTGCTGTATCTTTATAAATTAAGGTACTTTACTCTTGACGCGATTTCGGAAAAATGACATTTGCACCCGCACTAAAAGCAGTACGAAAAATCTGAAATACTCATTTACTGTTTTAGGGCAAGCACCAACTTTTATCAAGAATAAAATTTTCTGAGAAACCAATAATAAAAAAGTTTCCCATATGTTGCATACTTTTTTGGACACACTGTATAACTAGCTTGTTTCAGTTTATTCCTCTAATAGCTCGATAAAGGCACTGCTCGTTCGACAATCATGCAAGATTAAGGGTGGCTTAACTGACTTTATTTGACTTCTATCTGTTACATGGTTCTCATGCTAAAATGACATGTAACAGTTTCCCCTCTGTATACTTAAACTGGAAAAAAAATGTTATTTTTTTTGGACGAAAGAGGGGAAACTGTTACATGTCATTTTAGCATGAGAACCATGTAACATAAACCATAACTATATATACAACATATTTACTAAACTATAACTTATACCTTTTCGTCGTCACTAATATCTTTTAGGTCCTTAGTATGCCAGATCCTTTGAATTTCCTAACTCATTCTTCAATTCGTAGGTCCATGGAGACACACGTTTGCTAATGAGAAACGGACCGAGATACTCCGGTGCTAACTTCCTAGCGAAAAATTTACTGGCATCCGAGAGCATAATTCTTCCTATAGACAATCTGATTGGGAAGATATTCCACATGACGACAACGAAGATTATAACGCTCGATACTCTGCTTCCCTGCAGCCTCGAGACGCAATCTGACATCTTCAAACACTTTACCCATTACTTCACCACGACGTTCTGCACTTATATCGGTTTGACTATCCACTTCTGGGATACCCTTTTTCCTATGCTCCTCACCCGACAAAATTATCCTCCATCCAAAATTCACAAAATAAGGGCTAAGTTTCGTAGTCTCAGGAACAGATGTACTGCTAACACATTTAAAAGGGTTTTACGCGCAACATTGTGACTCACGTCGCGTCGTTTCGTGATCACTGTCAACATCCGCTCCGAACTGGCAACCTAGACCATTTACAGTGTTCTCATTCATTATTGAAAGAAACCAGTCATATAATGGTTCTTTCTTATTAATTATTGGAGGCCCACCACCTATACACTTCATTTACATTTTTCCATCTGCTATCTTACGCAGTTCTTTCTTTTTATTCTCGTAAAATCTCTTTAATACCTCTTTTCCTCTGTTAACGTTAGCTTGGCAAACATCATCGAATTCAGATGTAATTTTGTCCCATATTTTCACTTTCTCTTAGTTGATTACAAAATCAGTTTTCTTGTTTTCAATAATGTTTTTGTATTTGACAATAATATTGAACAAGGATTTTTCATTCCAGGAACGAAGTATTGCAGATTTGTCAGGCAAATCAGGCGAATCTTCCATATCAAAATTTAAAAACGTCGGACATAAAAAATTAGATATTTTATATTTTGTGGTGTTGGAAAATAGACGATTTTTTATAGTTAATCCCTTGAAACTATGCGATAATACCAACCGTCCTCGAACAACTCTTAAATCCCTAAAACATTAACTTATCTTTAAACCTAACCCAAAAAATAACGGTGCAAGAATTAACCCTGGTTTAAAAAATTACAAAGGTTTTCTTAATACAAGATTAAAGTACAGGAACTAGACAAGGCGATTGTTTGACTTTCCCTGTACTTTTATAAAAAAAAAACTGAAATAGCCATCTTATGTAATTTTCTTCCGCGAATTCGGATATGTTCAGCAAAAAACAATTGAACATCAAATAAAAGTGCTAGGGGTCACTTTGATATTTTTTTGAATGGGATGCCATATTTTTAATGTGTTTATGCGATTTCTCATATAAATTTTGATCTAAAATGATGGATTTTTAATTCAAAAACACCTTTTTTCTTCAGTTTTATATTCGGAAAATGTTCGTCTACCGTACGATTAATACCCGTTTCACCTGTTCAACCTTTAAACCTGATTTAAAGTGACCGTCAGTCAGACAAAATGATCAACTTTCAAATTTCTATACTATATTTTTCACGAATTAGTTACAAATAATGAAATATTCTTTAGAAGAACGACTAAGTGTTATAAAATTATATTACAAAAGTGGAGAGAATGCTCGACAAACACAAAGAACATTTGTTGAGAGTTTCCAGAGACACATTTCAGTAGATACAATTCTCAGAATTAAGACCCTATTTGAAGAAAACAAGACATTGAAAGATAAGCCAAGAAAGATGAAAAGACAGAACAGAAGGAATCGAGCCATTGTTCAATATTTTACTATAAATCCGAATAGTTCTATTCCGCAAGGAACAGTTTACCGAACTTTAAAAAAATGTGGTCTAAAACATATTGCATCCTTCCCATTCAATACATAACACAACATCAAAAAGAATTTCGATTTTGATTTGTTGCTTGAATGCTGATGAGAGAGCAAGACGAAGATTATAATTTATATAATAAAATTCTATGGACTGACGAAGCGTCATTTACAACCTCGGGGTATACAATCGGAAAAATACAAGATACTGGGCAGCAGTTAACCCTCATAGATATGAAATAATAGTTTTAAGGTAAGAGCTCACTTAATGTTTGGTGTGGGATGTTAGAAAATCGAATCATTGGACCACTATTTTATCATGGCTCTTTAAGAGGCCAAAGATACCTCCAGTTTCTTCAAAACGATATCGAGAATTTCTTGGAAAGATTGCCATTGCAAGTCTACAACAATATCATTTGGCAGCAGGATGGTGCTCCGCCTCATGCAGTTCGAGAAGTGGTAACATACTTAAATGAGCATTACAATCAGTGGATTGGTCGTAACGGAACAATTCATTGGCCACCAAATAGCCCCGATATCACGCCAATGGATACATTTTTATGGGGTCATTTAAAAAATGTAGTTTATCAACGACCGAACAGAAGTCTCGAGGATATTCTGCAAAAAATTATAAATTGAATTAATCGACTTAACCAGGACCAAAATATTGTAAGAGATTCGGTCGTGTTTTGAAAATAATGGAGGACACATCGAACAATTATATTATTGAGATTAAAGTTATTAAGTTAGTTTCTAGTTTTTTCTAATATAGCATACTGTTTTTATACGTAAACAATAATAGATTTGCAAAAAACTACCATTATTTGTAACTAATTCGTGAAAAATATAGTATAGAAATTTGAAAGTTGATTATTTGGTCTGACTGACGGCAGCTTTAAAGCAGGTTAAAGGTTGAACAGGTGAAACGGGTATCCATCTGTCAGGTATTAATCGTAAGGTAGACGAACATGTTCCGAATTTAAAACTGAAGAAAAAAGGCGTTTTTGAATTAAAAAGCCATAATTTTAGATCAAAATTTATATGAGAAATCGGATAAGCACATTAAAAATATGGCATCCCATTTAAAAATATATCAAAGTGAACCCTAGCACTTTTATTCGATGTTCAATTGTTTTTTGCTGAACATATCCGAATTCGCGGAAGAAAATTACATAAGATGGCTATTTCAGTTTGTTTTATAAAAGTACAGGGAAAGTCAAAAAATCGCCTTGTCTAGTCCTCGTTGGATAACCCTGTACAAACGGTGCAAGTGGACATTAGTAATTAAATAAGCAGATCTTGATTCCGTGAAGCTAGCTCCTTGTTAATAAGAACAAGGTGCTAGCAACAAATATTTCACAATGGACCGTATAAATTCGTCGATGTGTGAAAATTGTGAAGCATGTATACTTTCTTTTTTTTTCACCACTGGAATCTTAGTTCTTCAAACGTGGTTTTTCATTAGCAAGGTGGCAAATATTAGGGAGGCCGAAATAGTATATTAAGATACTAGTTTTAAAAGACCATATTTTTTCGCACGAGCACTATGTCTATTAACGTACAAATACGCTAAATGTCTTTTAGAACGTATATTTTACACTATTTTTTCTATTTTGCAGATTTATTAAGGAAAAACATTAATTTATTCTAGTCCTGACAAGAATAATAAACTAGAGAGGATGGTTTCTTCCCGTAAAAACCTATGTTCACTTACTATCGCCCCGTGCCCAGCGGCCCCCTCACCCACATCGTCGTCGCTGTGACGTTCCTGCACGATGAACGTCCTTCATTTTGCCATTGCTGTCATTGCATCTTCTATGTTTGCGTTGTGTTTTTAGCTTTATAGTGATATTTTCGGATGTTTTAAACCATTGATATTAAATTTGTGTTTGGGTGATTTGAACATTGAGAAACTTGATATTTATATTATTTTTCGAATTTTTTGAACATTGAGAAACTTGATATTTATATTATTTTTCGTTTAATTCTAAAGAAAATCCCATACATTGACGATGAAAGCAGAGGCCACAGTGCCTGTTTTGCAGAATATTTTTCAGTGTAGTGTTTTTATTGATATTTTAATTAAATAAGGTAGGAACAACTTAGATTAATTTGAAATGTAATCAAGTCTGAGAGGAATAATAATATTTTACCTAATATTGTAGAGAAGTTGTCAAACTAAGGGGAATAGCAGTGTCATGTGTCATTTGACTATTTAAGTTTTAAACAATATTTTTGAAAAAGTAAGTACGTTCACGTACATACAGTGGAAAGTAATTCTTATTTGAGTGGCTCCGAACCAGAGGTGCCTATCCAACAATTTACTAGTTTTGAGATAATAGGGTGCAAAGTTATTTGATTTGAGAAAATTGACGAATAAATAAAAATACGCATTCTTGCGTTCATGCGAAGTAAAAAATATATAAAATTTGGTTAAAATGAGCAAAAAATATTTTGCAAAAAATTAACTATTCTAAATTCGCTTTTGGCTCTAACAAGAACAAATATTAACACAGTAGCAAAAGAAAAGTTTTTAAATAACATGAAAAAATTTGAACTACTCAATTGCTCCATCTTCAGTATCCTCATCCTCTGGATCTGCAAGTCCCCTATCGATTTCACTATTGGTTTTCAATTTTTTATAAAAATCGTGGTAAATAGGTGATACATACTTCATTAAAGCAATTAAATCTTTCTTTTTCTCCTCTGTTATGCTTTTACCGGAAGGGAACAATAAATCTAATTCGATATAGGAATTCAGGGAAGGGCGGCCATGTACAGTTTTCTTTAGGTCCAATTCCGAAAAGTAAGATTTGTTGTTATAGTTGTATTTAAAATACATCTTCCTGGTTTCGCACTGTCTTAGTTGAATCCAAGACATCTTAAGCCATTCTACTTTTTCATCTAACGCAGGTTTCTTTCTATTCACTATATCGTTTTCGAGTGAGTTTTTTTGTGCTAAAAAATCTTTGTTTGTCATTTTATGAATACAAAACTTAGGCATTTTATTTTTGGCATTCTCTATAACAGTCACCCAATCTTCCGGAACAAAAATTTTGTCATGATATTTTTATTCTTTATCTATCACCCCAAAATTCTGATCACACGTTGAAAAGATATGACCAGACACAAAAAATTTTAAATTTATTTCTTTGATGCTTCTTCTCTGCATTTTATCGAGGAGGCCTAAGACTGCTTTGATGTTCCGGTTTTGTCCCCCACAGCTGTCGCTGTACTAATTGATAACCTTGTCTAGAGTTTCTGGTAAAAAAGAAATGTATTTAATTAAACATGAGACAATTTCTTGAGCTCCACGGGAAGCAATACTCTCATCCCATATAAACATGTGTCCAATGTTGCCCACCTCGTCATGCATGCATAGGTTGAACACCCACATTTGCCTCTTGTAATATGCTACAGACGTTGTCAGAACCGGTACTGGCAAAGTTCGTTGCAAGTCAAATACTGCCACATGATTCAATCCTTGACTGACTTTCGCCTCATGGATTTCCTCCTTTTTTAATTCCTTGTTTGCTTCTGCGTTTTTTTATGTAAAGATCTTTCTATTTCTTCGCCGTCTGGAAGGGCCCTCAAAAGTACATTGAATTGGTCACATTTTTGACATGTATCCTTTTGGGGTTTGTGAAATGACAAATTGAATGAATGATTGAATATGTCTCGAAAGACAAAAAGGGACAATATTTTTCTATTATCGAGTTCGCAGCACATTTTATATTCATTGTACATCAGGGACATATTTAAGTTTGGTGGTAAATATTTTTGTCTGTGTGATGTCGACAATAGTGTGGTTCGTATGAGGAAAATTTTTTGATAAATTCTTTTAAGTAATTTTGATCTTCAATACTGCTTTTATTATAAGGTGTATGCCTCCCTCTTTTGTCAGCTACAGGAGTTCCCGTCGTTTGTTTCCTTTTCAGGGCTTACATACATCTAACATATTTAAAAAACATTCTTTGCATACTCTGTGATCATTTCCGTTTTCATCTGGTAGCCGGTATGTTCGTGTCTTTTGTCGCCTGAAATTTTCATATTTAGTAAATTTTCTCTTAGAAGTTTCAACTACAATCTGTCCAGTTAGAAAAGCATCTTTACTTGTCCAATCCAAAGAATAAAAATAGCGGAAGATTTGCATTTGTC
>JAEQML010067894.1:0-18706 GCA_016904865.1 Pissodes strobi | reverse complement strand
TGTATTTGCTAACCATTTTCATTTTTAGTTTTTTGCTTTTCTTGAAACGGTATAAATTAGGTACACATTTCATTAGGGTCACTAAACTTGCACTTGTGCAGTTTACATCCTTGAGCCGGGGCCGAAGTGGCTCTATAAGAATTCAAACAAAATTCAATCATTTGTGCAGCCAAAGGCAATCAATTCCAGGGTAAGAATGTTAATAAATGTTAAATAATTACACTTGTCTCACATGGGAGCAGTAAAAATGAAAAGCCTTGCACGTTCTTATTTTTCGTGGCCAGGACTTGACAGAAATATTGAAATTCGGCTAACAATTGTGAGAGTTGTAGTTTACATAAGAACGACATACTTAATGCGAAAGTTGATCATTGCCTTTTCCTAGATCAGATATGTGGCCGTTCCTAAAAAAGCAATCTTTTATATTAAATGACGCACATTCCAAATGTATTGAAGTATTTTCCGTCAATAAAATAACTTCAAACAATACAATTGAAATACTAAGATCGGTTTTTGCTAGATTTGGTCTTTATAGACATCTGTCAATGCTAAAACATTTTCTGTAAGAAGTTTTCTGACTTTTTAATAAATAATGATATCAAGCATACCAATTCACCTCCTATTCATGCTTCCTCGAATGAAGCGGTCAAAAACTGCGATGGGCGTAAATAAAATTGTATTTAATTTTCTATTCGATTTTAGAAATACACCCCACCGTACCAGTTCGATGTTTAATAGAAAATTGCGAACTCGTTATGATAATTTGCTTCCTCAGATAGCAACATAAAAACACGTTCTAACAAAACAAAAACAACAACAAAAATATCATAATGGAAAGCGAATGGTAGAGTTTGAAGTAAATGAACATGTATATATAGGGATTACCGTAATGTACAAAAACCGTCTTGGATTAAAGGTATCATTACATGGAAAATCAGCAAATCCATTTATTTGGTAGAAATTCCCTCTCCGTTTCATGGAAGCGACATCGACAGTTGATTCAAATAAAATAATAGTATGGTAAAGAGTCACAAAGTTTTAATAATTTAAAGAATTTTAACGATGACAAGCCTATTATTTGTTAAAATGTTGATCTGACAGTTTTATTCGCTATTAATGTTGGTAATGAGTATAGTGACAGTGTAGTTTCTGAATGCCCTAAATGACATATCAAATCATACATTTATTTCCTTACTATGATTTATTACATATATTATATTTATTTATGACGGAGAAGTATGTAGTATATCAAAGTTTAGGAATTTAATAGTAATAAGACCACAGGAGGCATGCCATGAGATTGGCAAGTTAGCAATAAGGATGCTCCGTTCAGCAATAAACCAAATCATAGGTTTAGAAACCGGTG
The DNA here is from genome assembly GCA_016904865.1 of Pissodes strobi. Classification (NCBI taxonomy): domain Eukaryota; kingdom Metazoa; phylum Arthropoda; class Insecta; order Coleoptera; family Curculionidae; genus Pissodes; species Pissodes strobi. The sequence continues at coordinate 17,340 of JAEQML010067894.1, read as the reverse complement.
TTTTATTTATTTGGGACAAAGTACTCAAATTAGATCCAGCATACTGCGGTTCTAACTTTTTGTAACCATTTGTTTCCGTGTAATAAACGATCACACGCTAAAAAATCCTTATTGAGTTTTCAGTTCGAAAGAAAATATTGTATACTTAATAGACAAGGATATTAAAATGCATTTTGTTGTACTACATTTTTTTATCGCAATGGTACCGCCTCAGACATAAGGAGCATTTTTTTTCAAAAATTCTTATCTCTTTAACCAAATGAATAAAGAAGGGAAGTGATAAGAATCATTCAAACTCTGCAAAAAAGCATATCCAGCAGAGTTTAGATTGCAAAATGACTATAAGTTGTAGAGAGTTAAGGGGAAAATATTAATCCTTATTTTCCTGCATATCTCAACATGTAGGCATTTCTGAAAATGTAATAAAGTTATCATACATTAAATTTTATCAAAACAAAATTTTATGTCGTTAAGTGTAAATGCAAAAAGAAGAGTTTACCGTAAAGACCTAAAAATGAGGCTAAGAACAAAAACCCTAAAATATCCGTTCAATCAGTAAAGTGCTCAAATAAAACATGCTTTCCAAGAAGCACTGTACGAAGTTTCCCTGAAAGGCGTTTATTGCCATTGTTTGTAGACAGCTTTATTTTCCTTTATTCTTCAAACATATGGCAAAATGGATGCAAAAATATATAAAAATTAATTCACCAACTGAATTATAAATGTCGGAAAATAACTTGAAATAAATAAATAGATATCAAGGTCCACTAATTTGAACTACTTAAATTAATCAGTGTTTTGAATTTGCTAGTGTCAGTGTGATATTGAGAGATGTGTGGTATTCAAAGCACTGATTAACTTAGCAGTAACTAACCGGAGCTCAAAGCAGTGGCCTTTAGTCTCCGATTTTAATCAAAATAAGTAGGCCTAAATATTCGATTACTTACCTTCCTTGGTGCTGGCAATGAAAATTTTGACCAACTTGGCACTTGGCCATTTAACAGTTTTGTGTCCTTGCAGGATTTCCAAAATAGTTTCATCGTTATTCTTCATTGTGGTTTATTATTATGCTCTATAGAATCTAGTTTTAGTTTACTACTATAGTATTTTAGTTTCTAGCGATTGTCTCTTCAAGGTCTCTTTTGCTATTATATACTAAAATATCCTATGAAGTTATGAAGTTAGGTGCTTCTGCTCTCTCCATTATATTTCATACTTTTCTGCCTAAAAATTATTTGTATATCTGATACAGCTAGCACTTACCTATTTAGCTTACAGTGGAAATGTTCTGTTGTTTCATGATTTCCTGGAAATAAAAAAAATGGAGTAGTAAAGTTATATTTTAAAAACTCGCAGGGCGACAAATCTGTATTTATCACATGAGAGCGTTTACCAATTTTAATGGAAAGTCGATAATAGCCATGGAGAGGGGGCTCATTATATTGGACAATATATGTCGTTAGTTGAGAAGCGTTCAATGCCTCTAATGACTAACTTCATTTTAGACAATCCTGTTATACTCGTGTTTTGAGATAAATATAAACTGATAACTTCCGAGTATCTGCTTTATAGCTATTTCATAGGGTGCACCAAGTGTAGTTTATTAGGGTTAATATTGTTTCGTTTATGCTTCTATCTAATAAAAATTTTCCCGTACAAACATTTTCTTGGCCCTAATAGCTGTAAGGGATATTTAATTTTGCCCCGTTTGGATTTGTATTACCAGAGTCTGCAAAAGCTTATTAAATATTCATTTTTATCACAATCTCTTTGAATATGACAACCAATTTCCTTTTGAGCCTGGCTTCTATAAGTATCGAAATATAGGTAGATTTTTAAAATTATTAAACTCCGGTCGGTTATTTAGATTGCAAATTTATTTAGAAGTCACCTCTATTTAACAAAAATAATACTGTAATAATTTGTGGCAGGGTTTCAAAATCATAATCGTTGTTGGATTTTTGATCTTAAAATATTAGTGAAAAAATATATTGTCTAGACTTAATTCTCCTCGTGTCGGTATCCAGCTTAGAACAAAGCCTAATTCTGCTGGAGTTGGTTGTCCTATTTGCTGGATGCCACTAATAATACACATCAGGTAAAAACAAGAGCAAATCTATTGATAAAAACTTATTTACCCTCGACCCGATGATTATAATCCGCATGTTTTTTCGTTTGAGGTATACTTGAGTTGAATATGACGCCTGGGTATGAAGTATAATAAAGGTCTTAAAAATCGCATCCTGTTTTATTTAGATTTAGTTTTGGTTACTTAACTTATGCAATTATTTTAGCATTTTAACTGCAGGCTAGTTAACTTGATTTCACTCAGAGATTTAGTTCACTTAAACGTATTGAGAGATTTAACTTTGAAATCACTTTAACTTAGAGCTTCGACTTTACAACTTAGAATGGAGCACCCACGGGGACCGCCCCCAACTAATGCATATAGGAACTGGGGCAGAGTTGTTTATAAGTTTGCGTTTAGGTTTATAAAAAACATTAAGTTCAAGGTGGAGCTTGGAACATGATGATAATCATTAGTGACTATGTTGAGGTTTGAAAACTTCGGCAAAATGCACTAACACCGAACAGAATTTTTGCACTCAACGCACGATAAGCTAACCATGAGGTAGTGAAACGCGCGTCGAGTGCAAAAGTTTTATTTTGGTATTGTGGATAAAATTCTGTTTTAGTAATTATTAGTGGTTTATGCGGTTTAGGAGTTTTAGTTATATTTTAATTCTAATTACAGCTTGTAACATAATAAAACATAAGTAGATATCGTCAAAGTGTGATACTTGTGTAACATATACACGAACTTCTTAACACAAGCCTTATATCAAAATACCGCTTCATCCGACCTGTCAATAGTGAAAATTATCTTTCAAGAAAAATTCCTCAGGTCTTAAAAACATCGTTAAAGCAAATCTACTCTCAATTTTGCTTGAAGCGACCTGATCCCAGAAAATTGAGGGAACAATTCAATACTTTAAGATTAAATAAATGCAAAAAATATTCTTTTTGCATAACAATCATACTCAGACTTCTACATGAACCTGAATGTATTATTAAAACATAGGTGCATGGCTAATAAGAATGTACCTATGCTTATTAAATATTCATTTTAACATGCATTGCTATCACAATCGCTTTGAATATGACGACCACTTTTCTTTTGAACCCGGGTTTCAAAAGTATGGAAATATAAGGTCGATTTTTAAAATTATTATAATCCAGTCGGGTATTTAGATTGTACTTTTATTTAGAGGTTACCTTAATATAACAAAAATATTGCAGCATTAATTTGTTGCAGAGTTTCAAAATCATAGTCGTTATTGGATTTTTGATCTTAAAATATTAGTGAAGAAAATATATTGACACGACTTCACTCTCCTCGTGTCGACATCCGAGTACGAACTTAGCCTAATTGTACTGGAGTTGATTGACCTATTTTCTGAATGCCAGTAAAAACAATAACAAGACTATTGACCAAAACTTAACACATTTACCATCGACTCGATGATTATAATGCGCATGTATTTTCCTTACAGGTATACTTGAGTTGAATATGTCCCTTGGGTAGGGAGTAAAATAAAAGCCTTAAAAATCAGCATCCTGTTAAATTTAGATTTAGTTTTGGTTACTATACGTAGATAATTATTTTAGCATCTTAACTGCAGGCTAGCTAACTTGATTTCACTCAGAGATTTAGCTCAAATTTGATTTAAATTTGAAATTACTTTAACTTAGAGCTTCCACTTTATATCTTAGAATGGAGCACCCAGAGGGGACCGCCGCAAATGAATGCATATGGGCAGAGTTGTTTGGTTTGGAAGAAGAGGACAGCTACAAGACTGGGGTGCGAGTTACAGGTTTAGAATATTCAAAGGGACCTCTGCAAGTTAATGCATATGTACACTGGATCAACGATATAAGATAAAGTCTCTCGGACTGATGGTGCGCCCGAGATTTTATCAGTGGCGTGCAGTGCCAATTAGAAGAGGGTAGGCAATGTAATAGAAAATGACACATAAGGAGCAAGCCCGCTGCACGCGTCGCCGGAGGCACAAAAATTTTTCAGGTGCCACGCCCAAAAACGTTCATTTTGAGGTTCCAAAAAATTTACGCATACAGCCTTTCGCCAAAACTATGCAAAAAATGGTTAGTGGACTGGTCTTGTTTTCTGAGGCATTTGAAAAATTATTTAAATCAATATACCAGGTTTACTCCACGCATTTTCTTCTTTACCAAAGAGTAAGCATGGCCAACAATACATTTTATTTTTATGACGACACCCGCAGAGACACATAATTGTCATAGATTTTTTATTAAAATATCGAGGTTTTCTTTTGTTGCTGCATGATTTTCAAGTCCGGGCTAGGTCTAGCAATCTTAATAACATTTTGTTTTTTGGCAAATGTCATACTTGTAAAGAGCTTAGTGCTAATATGTTTTTCCAGACAGTTTACAATGTCGTCGCACCGGCACTCCATAATAAAAAGCACTAAAACTATTCACAAAATCTTTACAACCAACAAAACTAAACCACAAAGAAAACAACAACCCCTTTTATAGGCACTAAACTAACTAAATTTTCGAAACAAAAATTAAAAGCGCAGGGCGTCAAATCCAAATCTCACACAAGAATGGGGCACAGGGAAAAGGGAATCTGAAATTATTCTTAATTATGGTCGGCCAATGCCGCTGATGTATTATCGGGTTTCAGTTTCTTACAAAAATGCATGGCATTGGTACCCAAATATTGAAATATTAGTAAGTTTAGGGTAGCCCGTGTACTGTAATTTAATTTAAAGTAAATATTATTCAATAATAAAGCTTTCTTAACAAAACCCTGTTATTATGTAACCGGTAATCGCTTTCTAACTAATCACTAAAGCATAAAAAAACAATGTATATCAAAATATTAATAAGAGAGCACATTTTGGCCGGTACTTATCGTTGCGTCGCGCGTCGGTCAGTGGGCCCATCCGCTTTGTCTCTTTTCTTTTTATGTATCGTTTCATTTGGCTGCCTTTCTTCAAGCATTGCTTTTCGTTTGCATAGTGAATCCAGTATTGACGGTCTAAATGCATGCCTTCGATTTGTTATGCGATGCTTTTTAGGGGATTGCCGTCGGAGAAATTATTCCGTTTAATATAGGTAGCGTATATTTTAATTGGCGCTTAAGATAAGCTTTTTAAATTTGGATTATACATATTAGTAGAATTATAATTTATATTATCGGAATTAAAATTAAATGGGAAAATATAAAAAATATCATCAGGGTAGGCAATGCATTTGTGCTTGCATTGTGTGCACGCCACTGGATTTCATATCATAGCCGCTGCAAGTTAAGGTTCATTATCGCCCAGGTTGTTTATATTTACGTTTTATATTTGTGTAACACTTTTCAAGCTCAAAGTGGAGCTTGGGACACGGTGATAATTATTAATAATTATGTTGAGGATTGGAACGTTCGGCAAAAAAACAACTTAAACAAGTAAACCACTTAAAGATTTCCACGAACTTTATTTACACATGACACGTGTTTCGACGGTAACGTCTTTTTCAAATGTGAATAGTTACACCAAAATATGCTAAAATTATATAATTCCGCGGTTGCAACTGCGGAACTATATAATTTTAGCATATTTTAGTGTAACTATTCACATTTGAAAAAGACATTACCGTCGAAACACGTGTCATGTGTAAATGAAATTAGTGGAAATCTTTAAGTGGTTTACTTATTTAAGTTGTTCTTAGTTATGGATCTCCATCAAGTAAAGGCTAATTCTTCGGCAAAATGCATTAAAACAGAGTCTTATCCACAATACCGAAACAGATTTTTGCACTCGACTCGCGCTTTACTAACCATGTTAGGATCATCATCATTAGTAATCTTCTGATGATGCTAACATGGTTAGCGCAAAAATTCTGTTTCGGTATTGTGGATAAAATTCGGTTTAAGTAATTATTAGTAGTTTATACGTTTTAAAAGTTTGGTTATATTTTAATTCTAATGACTACTTATAACAGAATAAAACGTACGTAGATATCGTTAAAGTGTGATACTAGTGTAACATACACACTAAGTTCTCAACGCAACTCCAAAATATCGCTTCGTCCCAACTGACAATAGTGAAAATTAATCAGATCATAAAAACATCGTTAAACCAAATATATTTTCAATTTTGCTTGAAACGATCGGATCCCAGAAAATTGAGGGAATATTTCAAAACTTTAAGATTAAATAAATGTAAAAAAAATATCCTTTTCGCGCGTATCATAACAATCACATTTAGACTTCTACATGAAGCTGAATTTATTATTGCAGCATAGGTGCATGGTTAAAAAGAATGTCTCTATGCTTATTAAATATTAATTTCAACATGCATTTTTATCACAATCGGTTTGAATATGATAACCACTTTCCTTTAAGCCCGGGTTTCAAAGGTATGGAAATATAAGGTAGATTTTTAATATTATTAAACTACAGCCGGTGATTTAGATTGTAGTTCTATTTAGAATTCACCTCAATTTAACAAAAATAATTGTAATAATTTGTTGCAGGGTTTCAAAATCATAATCGTTATTGGATTTTTGGTTTTAAAATATTAGTGAAAAAAGGTATTGTCACGACTTTACTCGCCTCGTGTCGGTATCCAACTAAGAACTTAGCCTAATTGTGCTGCAGTTGGTTGACCTATTTGCTGGATGCTTGGATATATTATGTAGCTTAGGTAGGATCGACCTACGTCAATAAGAATACACAGCATGTTAAAACATTTACACATTTATTGACAAAAACTTAATACATTTTCACTCGACTCAGTGATTATAATGCGCATGTGATTTTGTTTAAGGTATATTTGTATTGATAATGACGCTTGGCTATGGAGTATAATAAAGGGCTTACGAATTGTATCGTGTCTTATATATATTTAGTTTTGGTCTTAGGTAATTATGTTAGCGTTTTAACGGCAGGCTAGTAAACTTGATTTCACTCAGAGGTTTAGTTCATTTTAACTTCTTGATAGATTTATCTTTGAAATTACTTTAACTTGGAGCTGCGACTATACACCACCCCAAGGGGTCACCGTAAATTAATGCAAATTAATTCATGTGGACACTGAGCCAGAGTTATTTGGTTTGACGGACCCAATCCGGAGGTGGCCTTTCCATAAGTTCTAAACCTCTAAGGTTTAGAACATCCAGGCTCATTATCACTCAAGTTTGCGTTTTACTTTTATAGTTGAAGTTTAAGTTCAAGATTCGGACAGGGTGATAATGGTTAGTAGTTTATAAGTATTAGAAGTTTTGATTATATTTTTATTCTAATTATAAATTATAATAGAATTAAACATATTATGTAGATATCGTCAAAGTGTGATGCAAGTGTAACATATACAGAAAATTCTCAACACACCTTTTAAACTAAAATATCGCTTCATCCAAACCGACACCAGTAAAACATTACTTCCAAAAAAACTAAAAACATCGTTAAATCATATATATTTTCAATTTTGCTTGAAACGATCGGAATCAAAAAAATTGAGAGTATTTTTTATTACTTTAAAATTAAATAAATCTAAAAAAAAATATCCTTTTCGCACGCATCATAACAATCATACCCATCCCACGGTATAAATATATTATTTGTACTCTGCCCAAACTTCTATATGAACCTGAATTTATTATTGAAACATAGGTGCATAGCTAATAGGAATGTATCTCTGTACAGTTTAAACCGGGAGTTTAATAAACAACTTCCTATAATCTTGTTATTTTCTTTTGTGAAATAAAGATTGCATGCAAGGGAAAAAGTATGACAGAAGGGAATGCCATAGTTCGACTCGCTATCGGCATAATTGATTTATGGTTAACGTTATCATATGACGTGGCAATTCATTTAATTTAGATTTATACATAACGCTTCACGGTTCTGCTTACAAGATAAAAAAGTATGTACCTATTTTTTCTCCCTTTTCCACTAAAACTAGTATCGATCGTTAGCAAAAGCGGAACTATTCTACACCTTTTGTAGTTGACCTAAAACCTCTTCAGACTTTTTGGTATTAAAGTTAAGGACAACCCTTAAGAATTTCTAGAAAAGTATGAAATATCTCAATAGAAGTGTTATCGTAATTGATCAACAATAATTGATTCTGAAATTGTCCCTTTTGGAAAATATTTGCGTCTAAATACCCGTCTACCCCTTACACACTTTTCCAAGTTTAAGAAAGCAACCAGTTATACATGATGTGTAAACTATTTCCGTCTAAATACTACACCTTAACCTAATATGATCCTTTACAGCCCTACGCCATTATGCTATATTAGCCGCTTCTGATTGGTGGGTTAATGGCACTTTAGAGTACTGTTAACGGTTTACGCATGGCCCTCAGTTCATTTCGCTCGCTCCGGGACGCAACCAGACAAAACTAACTGACTCTAAGCCAAATTTACAAAAAGAAACAAACATAACCTTAAAAAAATAAACAAAGCATGTCTTGCCCCCGACGGAAATTGAACGCTGGACGTCTACATTCCAAACGCAGAATCTGACCACTAGACTAACTAGACCTGGTGGAGCAAACTGGCGGGATCGTAGATAATACTGAAAGTGACGTTAATTCACCAATCAGAAGCGGCTAAAATAGCACAGTGGCATATGACTATAAAGGATCTCAGAATGCTACACCTTACACACTTTTCCAAGTTTAAGAAGGCAACCAGTTATACATGATGTGTAACAAAACTAGCAATTAATTAAAACGCCTCACACCAAATTTTACATCAATTTTGAGGTCGTGTCATTTAAAAGATATCTGATGGATTTTTTTAGAGAAAAAGATTTAAATAAATGTGACTCTGTACTAATATATAGGGGTAAAGACGTAGTCTTAGACTGCGCAGGTGGCATAATACAGGATAAGAAGATCGTGCCATTCTTGTAAACTTTTTACCTCGCCTTTTGCTGGAAAAAAAATCAAAACTATTTTTTACCGCCGATTACATTATAAAAAAAATTATTATAAACAAATATTATATCAAGAAAAAATAATCAATTTATTGACTTATATTCTTGTTGGCAATGTTTAACTGCATATACAGTGTGGAAAAAAAGTATGGACTACCCCTAATAACTAGGTTGTCTTTAGGTTTTATGAGAAACGCTCAAACACGGCAATTTGGTTTTTCAGTTTCCTACATTCTGACAAAATTCATTTGTTTTTTTTATTGACATCTGTCAAAAATATGACGTCATCGATATTTTTTTAAAATGGCAATATATGGCATATTATACATCATTCGAAAGGTCCTTTCTCACTCAGTATGTTCCTAGATTTTTGGGCGATTCTGTCACGCCGTTTCAAAATGGCGACCGTTCAACAGTAAAAATTATTTTAAGTTCAAGGAAAACTCTTTTTTTATTTAATTAGAAAAAGAAGCAAACTATTGAGCATGTTTTTATTGATACTTACACTAAAACAGCGAGCAGTAATAAATAAAACAAAACAAGAACATAACAAAGAAGAACAATCATAATTTAGAGAAATAATAATAAAATAAAAAAGATTTGCTAAGAATAAAACACTAAATGGAAAAACTTATTTCAGTAAATGATGAAGGTGATGTCCGCTGACTACTTGACAGTGCCCAAGTCTAGAAACATAATCTTCTTGTACACTTTGTAATATTTCTAGTGAAATATATCGCATTACCATTCTTATGTGGCACTTTAGATAATCAATATTTCTTGGTCTATTCAAAAAAAAAACTTATATTTCAAATATCCCCACGAAAAAAAAAGTCCAAAGGGGTCATATCAGGTGACCTGGGTGGCCATTCAAGGTGACCCCGTCGTCCAATCCATTTTCCTGGAAACATTAAATCGAGATATTTCCGAAATTCTCTTGCATAGTTTGTTGTGGCTAAATGTTTGGACTGAGCAAATTGGGATTATTGTGGTCAAGATAAAGAGCGACTAAAGCTGGCAATAGATCAAACCGCAAATAATTGAAGTAAGCTTCACCAGTAAGATTTACTACAAATAAAATTGGTCCTAACACTTTACCTTTCAATATGCCTGCCCATACATTAAGTTTCTCCAGGTGATTGCTTATGAGCTTCTTGAATCCGTCGTGGATTTTCTTTGGACCAATATCGACATTTTTGCTTTTTACAGTACCGTTAAGGTAAAAAGTTGCTTCATCTGAAAATAAAATAGTTGCGGCAAAGTTTTCATCTTGATGAGAAATTGGTTGCATGATTTCGCACAGTTGCAGTCTTCGGTCGAAATTATCCTCATTTCATTCGTGTACCAGGCAGACTTTGTAACTGTGGTATTTTTGTTTATGCCAAATTGTTTGCACAGATTTGTGACTTAATCCCATATCAAGTGTTATTTGCCGACTGGCATTATGCGGATTTTCTTCAACAGCCAATAAGACGTCAAGCTGAATATGTTCATGTACCTTGGGCTTTCCACTTTTAGGTAAATTTTTAACATGACCATCTTCCTCATATGTTCTTAAAAATCTTGCAAACGGTGGATTGCGAAATCGTCGTTCGGTCTGGCTAGATTTGATTAAAAAGTTCACATACCTTGTTAGTAGATCTGCGACGATCTCCGTAACCAATCATCATAAGAGTTTCAATACGGTCTTTTTCACTGAGCGACATTTTTTGTTTATAAAAAGAAAAAAATTTGAATACAAGGCAATGATAGTAAAAACTTACTAATGTTAGCAGATGATACATTCTTAGGACTTTCTTAGTGTGATTGATAATTGAACAATAGTTTTTTTTACAAATAAGAGATTTGTTTTTGCTGGAAGTTAACTTAGGATAATTTTTACTTTTGACCGGTCGCCATTTTGAAACGGCGATACAGAATTAACCAAAAATCTAGGAACAATAGTGAGTGAGAAAAGACCTTTCAAATGATGTATCACATGTCATATATTGCCATTTAAAAAAAAAAAGTCGATGATGTCATATTTTTGACAGATGTCAATAAAAAAACAAATGAATTCATTGAGAATGTGGGTAACTGAAAAACGAAATTGACGTGTTTGAGCGTTTCTCATAAAACCTAAAGATAGCCTAATTATTAAGGGTAGTCCATACTTTTTTTCCACACTGCATATTTCTATAATTTGAAGGTAAAGTTATGAAAAAGATAAAAAAAAACCTTTATTCGTTTAGAAAATAAATTTCGTCTTGAAAAAAGTGTTTAAAGCACTTTTATGAATTCCGATTTAGCAAAAATACCCATGTGGAACCATATTCAATTTTCTTGCTCCTTGATGTGGTAAATATATATTTTTTCTATGCAAAACCTATATTTATAATTTACCAATTATTTTCGCATTTATTCCAAAACATGTAAAAACTAACAATTCATTTTATGTCAAAATCATCAGTAACAAAACTACATTAAAACAACCAGGCTTTATACCTGACTGTGGAAAGGTGGATAATAATTATTTACCATTTTGTATTCATTCAAAAGCCTGACGTACAATTTAAATTAGGTAAAAGCGTAGAATATATTAAAGCAAAATGGTAATTAATCAGACCCGGCTTTTAGGCAAATTAATGCTAAAAAGCAAATACTTTCCATTAAGTTGGAGCTACGAAGCAGTATGCGTTGTGATTATTTGAGCAGTAGCAGTAATAGTCGTAGCAGTAGTTTCTTTTTGTTGGGGAAAACTTATGTTCACCACGCGCTTTCGCGCATGGTAGCATGGGACTCTACCACTACCCACTACAACCCCCTCTAAGTCAAATAAAATAGTAATAATGGACTCAGAGTACTTTGATGGGAAAATAAACGAACTTTTGAACGACGAACAAACTAATAAAAAAAATAAATAACTATCTTACCAACATTTTTCAGAAACAAAATAACGAAGTCGTAAAAATATGGAAAAGCAAAAATGATACATCGCCTAACGTAGCAAAATGTATGAAAACTCACAATGCGCAACCCCCTAAACTTTAAGGATTATTAAAATTATACAAGGACGGAATACCACTACGACCAATTGTATATTGTGCAGTGGCGTCGACAAGGGGGGCCTGGGTGGACACGTGCCTCCCAAAATGCAGAGTGCCCACCCAGGTGCCCACCCAAAAACAACATAAGCATTTATAAAATACTTTTCCTTATAAAACCTAACCACGCTGCATGCAGCTAGAAATAAAATTTGTTTTTGTCTATCAACATCTATAGCTGAAATATTTCTTCATGCTTTGAAATTAATTTGTAAATTAAAATTATTTTTATAACACAAATATTACACAATTATTACAAATGATTGCGAGCATGGGCGACATCTCCATTGCAGCAGCCGCACTTCGAGTTCTATTGCCGTCTGTTCTGCTGTTATTATTTATTTTATAATTATTAATAATTTCATATATTTATTCATAATTATTAAAAATTTAGTAGGGAGCTATTAAAATATTTTATATATTTTTATTTAAAAACGAAATAACTATATACTTATTACAATTACATACTTAGAGTTTGTAATTGAATCCTTTATACATGGTTAGGAAAATTACTAGAAAGGTCGATAAATATACAGGGGTTTCAAAAAATGTCATATAAAAGTTGTAGAAATTTTTAACATCTACATATCTGTAATAAACTGGAATATACAGGGTCGCCTACAAAGTTGTAGAAAATGTTAGTTGTATTTTTTAAATGGAACACCCCGTATATTATTACTTATTTTAATTGTCCATTCAATTTTCATTAACCGTACGTTGTGCCTAAATTCATTATTTTTCTAAATATCGGCATTTCAAATAATAACGGAAAACAATGCGATAATCGAATGTAGTCGTATTTACCTGAGCAACAACTGAGGTATGACCTTTGTTATTAATAATTTGACATCTCAAGGTTAAATTTTGATAGAATTAAGCAATGAAGGAAATAGCATGGCGATAAACAGAGTTCATATCGGGAGGTATGTAATATTTATAACAATTTGCACCCAGAGAAACACATTAAAAAATGCAGTTTTTCGAGCTAATGAGCATCCCAGTATGACTGGGAGTGTCTTCCTGCTTCCGATAGAAGAAAATCCCAAACAGTCCACCAATCAGCTTGCTTTGGATCATGAAATTGATCAAAAATCTGTGCGAACCATTCTTTATACTGAAAAAATTTAACCATATAAAGTTAATATTTTACAAGAACTTTGTTATGTTGATTGTGATCGAAGACTAGAATTTTGCAAAATAATGACTAGAAAGATGGAAGAGGACCGGCATTTTTATAGTTTTTTCGAATGAAGCCACCTCTACACTATACTATGAATGATCAATAAACAAAATTACCATTCCTGTGCCCGAAATAACGCAAAATGGTATGAAGAACTGCATACACAGTTCCCGTCATCCGTGGATAACTTCAGAGATTCTGGACTTTATGGAAGACAGGAGGAAGAATAAGGGAAATGAAAGTGAATACAGAGCACTACACAGGAAGATACAAAAGAAGATCAAAGAAGCTAAAGAAGAATACCTGACTTTGCAATGCGAGGAAATAGATTTACTCGAAAAGAAGTATGACTGCTTCCATATGCATAAAAAGGTGAAGGAAATGGCTGTATGTTGCAAAAATAAAGCATGTAACAGCGTAATAAGAGATAAATATGGGAACATTATAACCGATATGAAAGAAAAACTGAGTAGATGGAAAGAATACCTCTCAGAACTCTTTCAAGATGAAAGACCTCCCAAGCCAACCGTAGAAAAGAAGGACGTACATTTAAAGATATTGAGGTCAGAAATAGAATATGCCCTAAACACTATGAAAACAGGGAAAAGTCCTGGCCCTGACCGGATCCCCCTAGAGTTGATCAAGCTCTTTGATGACGACGCAGTTAATATTCTCTTGGACCTCTTCAATTTAATCTACGAAAGAGGGGAAATCCCATCACAGTAAAAAAGCTAACCCAGGAGAGTGTTCAGATTATAGATCCATTGCGCTTATGAGCCACATCCTAAAATTGTTCCTGAAGATCATACACGAAATGATATATAGAAAACTTGAAGAAGACATCAGCAACACACAGTTCGGGTTTCGAGAAGGTCTCGGAACAAGAGAAGCACTCTTCGGGATTAACGTGCTCTTCCAGCGATGTCTAGATATAAATCATGAAGTCTTTGCATGCTTCATAGATTTCGAAAAGGCTTTTGATAAGGTTAAACATGATAAACTTCTTCATTTACTTATTAGCAAGGGCATTGGCTCAGAAGACATAACAATAATTAGTAACCTTTACTGGGGCCAGAAGGCTAACGCAAGGATCGAGAATCATCTTACAGAGGAAATGGAGATCCGTCACGGTGTGAGACAAGGATGTATTTTGTCGCCACTCCTTTTCAATCTTTACTGTGAATCTATCTTCAACGAAGTCTTAGATGAAGAAACAGCGGAAGTGAGTATAAATGGGGAAGACATCAACAATATAAGGTACGCCGATGACACTGTTTTATTAACGAGTAAGATGGAAGACATGCAACATTTGATGGAAAAACTAGAAGACCGGTGTGCTGAATATGGCTTGAAGTTAAACCTTAATAAAACTAAACTGATGATAGTCACGAAATCCCCGCAGATACAAAATCAAACAAACTTGACGGTAGCAGGTACAGTCATAGAAGAGGTACAGAGATATAGGTATCTAGGAACATGGATTGAACAAACAGGAGATATAACAGAGGAGATACGAACAAGGATAGAGATGGCCAGATCGACATTCATTAAAATGAAAAAATTCTTCACAAGTCGGGACATAAATATAAAACTCAGAATGAAGATGCTGCGTTGTTACGTGTTCTCTACACCCCTGTATGGGATGGAATCATGGACCCTCAAGAAAAATCTTATGGACAAACTGGAAGCATTCGAAATGTGGTGCTATCGCAGAATGTGGCGGATTGCCTGGACGGAAAAAATCACGAACATCGAGGAGCAAGAATGCAAAAAGAATGCGAAATCATTAACTCCATAAAAAAGAGAAAACTCCAATATCTTGGGCACGTGATGAGAGGCCACAAATACACACTTCTGCAGTTGATAATCCAGGGCAAGATCAACGGAAAGAGGAGTATTGGAAGGCGCCGTGTTTCCTGGCTTAAAAATCTAAGGGTCTGGTTTGGCTGCAGCAACAATCAACTATTTCGAGCAGCAGTCAATAAGATCCGGATGGATGTGATTTTAGCGAACCTCCGATAGAAGACGCACGGCAAGAAGAAGATCAGAACAAGTTAATGTCTGGGGGGACATGTAATTAGACCCTTTTTTATCGAGGAAAATTTGACCGGTGAACGATATCTCCAGCTTCTTCGGCAAGAAATAGTTCCAACTGTAAACAATTTAACCCCCGATATTAACTTAGCCTGGTATCAGCCAGATGGCGCTTCTCCGAATTTTACTTGTGAAGCTAGAGCATTTTTGGATGTCACGGTCCTAAATCGATGGATAGGATGAAGAGGGCCTATCGAAGGGCCATCACGGTACCCCGATCTTTCACCACTAGACTTTTTTATTGGAGTCACCTGAAAAACAATGTTTTTTAAAACAAATCGAATAATTTACAAGAATTTAGAATTAAAATTTTAAATGAAAGTGAGAGAATAACAATGGAAATGGTTTTAAATACCCAAAGACATTTCTGCGATAATTTATATAATTGTCAATTGTTAAAAAATAGAGCTGTTTTTCCATAATTTGATATACCGGTCTTTTAAATTAAAGTTAACTTAACAAATTGTTTCTTGAAATTTATTTTATGTTTTGTAACTGTTCAAAATGTCATGATATCTAGGAAACTAATGGATTTAGGCATAAAGTATGGTTTATGAAAAATTTTCAAAATTGACTGGACAATCAAAATAAGCAATAATATACATGGTGTTTCATTTGAAAATTATAACTATCGTTCTCCCCAACTTTGTGCCCACCCGGAAAAAAGATGCTGGCGACGCCACTGATCTTGTGTACAGTCACCTCTACATAATATCTCAAAATATCTTTTAAGTATAGTAGGGGGAAACCACATGTTCTGGCTGAAAAATTATCACTAAAATGATCACTACACACATGTGAATATAACAAATAAAATCACAACTTGAGATCCTTGGCAGTGTGAGGTCCAAAAAAATTAAATATTAGACTCTGCGATGATCATATAATCATATCCTTGAACGTAGTTTTTCTATATACAAATTTGTCAATAGAACTTGCTCTAGACACTTTACGAAAAAAAATGGGGCTTAATTAAATATTATACAGACATCCCTCTTGACGAGTTTCTCATCGCTATCGAGTTGACTCTAAAACCTATTTATTTTACGTATAATATCAATTACTATAAGCAAGGGGTGCGTTAGAGAGCCATCCATCCTAGGTGTAATCGCTCAAATGGTATCGGAAGAGTTGGAGAATGAAGTTATACATATACATGCCCTGCATACATACTAATCTAAACTACCATTCTTTTACAGGTACGTTGCCAACTTCAATTCCAAAAATATGCAAGATAACATTCTCAGCTCTTTTAACTCATTTCATTCAAAATTAAAATTTATCAAACTGAACTGGAGCAAGATATAAAAATTGATTTTTTACATATGATATTACACCACGTCGAAACAGTATCAAAAGAGAACGCTACAAGAAAAACTCCTGGTTGGGAAGATATCTTAATTATTTTCGCATCTGTCTATTTCCCCAATAAAAAAAATTTGTAATTATAGGTCTTGCCTATAGAGCCTTAGAGATAAGGGAGGGATCCACTGTATCATATGGTTTCATTAGCAAACAAAACCCATTCTTGCAAAAAAAGCTATCCCATAAAATTGATTAACTCTATCTTTAATTTAAGAACGCATAAACTCAAAAATAATTAGCTAGGAACTAATTTAAAAAATTAAATGAAGTAGCCACAGTGAACCACTACAAAACTCGCATAATCAGAGAGGCCCTAGGAATCGAAAAGAATGGACAGCTCAATAAGCGAGACGACGCTCTCAACATCCAAAAAAATTGGAAACATTTTCTTAAGATTTATGAAAATCACCCCGACTCCACTCAACAAACATTATCGAAGCAACAGAGGCGGAGCCTATGCCACGTTGCAATCTGCGCAGACGCCAACCTATAAAAGCAGACGCATACGGATCCCGGCATCAGTTCGAGCCCAAAAGCAGAGCGAGCAACACTTGATAATGTCAGATGCGATTCTGGCGAAACATCGTCAAGATGAAGAAGTTCAAGACGAACGGATTGACACCCGGAATATTGTT
>JAEQML010067893.1:0-18706 GCA_016904865.1 Pissodes strobi | reverse complement strand
GACTGCGTTAGAAGAGTCTCTTCCCGCTGATTTTGGAGAGTTTTTGACAATGAGCGTTATAGCCACGTTTCAAACATGCAAGTCCTGGAAAGAAACATGATGACGTTATAATTATTATATATTTTAGTTTTCATGTTTTATGGGAACAAACAACATTATTTATTTTTAACAGATTTATTTTCGACCGTAATTTCGATCTTCAAAATCAAAAAGAGAGCAAAAGTATATTTCCACTCATGACATACAGTTAGCACCTGCGTCATAGTTGTGACAACTTTATAACAATCAATATAAGCCTCCCCAATATGGCTTTACTAACAGCTGCATTTTCTGTGAACTAAAACCGAAACCTATTGGACCAGAGCATGAATGATCATTAACAAAAAGCAAGCTTTTCAACTTTAATAAAGGCAAACGTCGGTTTTTAGTTGGAACTTCGTAAATTGGTAACTTATTGTGGAACAAGCCGGATATGGGTCTACCAGATACGACTTTCCAACTTTATTAGGTGTAAAGTTCGTAATTAAACTTAAAATTTTGAAAATACTGCATAATATAATATGGCCTAACAGTAATCTAAAAAAAAAATGAAAATTAAAGAAAAAATTAAAATTTATGCACGAAGATCCCTATTACTCCTGCAATTCAAAAATCTATTGCCATTCCACAAGATGAATTTATAAATGCCAATAAACTAACTTAAATTCAATGTACTTTTATTCAACGATAAGATGTATACCAACCAATTATTGTAGTATAAGCCATGGGTCCTTCCGTATCCACTGTGGTAAGTCAATTAGTTATGGAAGGTCTTGAAGAAATCGTTTTAAATATTTTGGATACGAATATATCTTCCACCTACAGATACGTCGATGAATGTATAACGATTGTCAAAAAAAAGTCAGCAGAATACCATGCTCCAAAAATTGGATGAATATCATAAAATTCTTCAATTCACTATTAAAGTTGAAGAAAATAATAAAATTAACAATCAGCTCATTATATCGACGATTCTATTAGATCAGAATGGCATATAAAGCAGATCAAGAACAAGCTTCTCAACTGTTCTAACGAATCAAGATCCGTTTGGTCAGTGGCGAAAGGTGCAATCAGAGTTGCAAAAAGACGTCAATCCCACCACTGACCAAAGGTGATGGCTCAATAAAACGGCCAAAAAAGGCGGACATTCTTGCCGAAATCCTTACATCAAATTCTACTTTAGATCCTGCCAACTATCCCGAAAGTGAATTCCTCAATGCCAGGTCTGAGTGAAACGAATACTAAAAAGCCTAGACACTAACAAGGACACAGGGCCGGATGGTGTTTCCGCAATAGTGCTTAAGAAAAGGACTGCTCTGATATATCTGCTCCAATATGCAGGCCTTTCTCCCTATTATGCAGAACTGCATGCTTTCCTTCAAGCTGGAACCAGATGCAACCAATACCGAAGAAAGGTAAAACATCGATTCCAAGTAACTACCGTCCAATTGCCTAAGTTCCCATCATGTCCAAAGTCATGGAGAAACCGAGCTGTTAAAACATCTCGAATCGGCAGGCATTATTAGCAACTTACGTGACCTACCTGTGAACCAAAGCCATCGAGAGCTACGGCGAATCTCGTGCTGTGGCTCTCAAAATATCCAAAACATTTGATAGGGTGTGGCATGACGGACTGTTAAGCAAATTGACAGCATACGGACTACCACCAGCACTGCTTCTATGGCTTTCCAATTTCTTAAGGGATCGAAGCATCCAAGTTGGTAGTCATGGACACCTCTCGAAGGAATTTAAAATAAATGCCGGAGTTCCTCAATAGTGTATATGATCTAACACACTGTTCCTGCTCTATATCAACGATCTCGTATACAGTACAAATAATTCTATTTACAGCTTTGCAGACGACAGCACTCTTATATCCTCATTCATGTCGCGGACTTCAATAACCGCTGCTCGTTCCCAACGAGAGCGAGAAAATCAGATTGCTACCATCAATGAGGGTATGAGCGCCATCGTGGAATGCGGTGAGGAAAACAATGTCCAGCTTAACGCAGGAAAGGCTCAAGCAACTACCTTCTCAAAACGGCAAACACCTCAAGACCCGACCTATCAATGACAGGACAAACAATGACTCTGGCCTCATCCATAAGCTTGCTGGGAATCAACGTAGAAAACAACATGTCTTGGCGTAATCACGTCACTAGAATCGCCAAGGCAGCAGCACAAAAGCTTGGAACACTCTATAGAACAAAAAAGTGGTATATACCTCATCAACTCTTACTGCTCTATAATAAGACCATCTCTGGAATACTGTTCCCATGTGTGCAGCTCGGTACCCATAGACTTGCTCAAGATATTAGACTCCATACAGAGAGCAGTCCGTCTTGTGCATGATCCAGAGTTGACTAAATACCTTGATAGCCTTGAATATCGAAGAAAAGTAGCGGACTTATCTCTTTACTATCGATACTGCTAAGGAAGGTGTTCGAACGAGCTGGCACTTATGGTTCCGCCCATCAGAGTTGTGCTAAACAGAAGCACCCGTCAGACACAAGCTGTTCATCAACATATGCGATTCAGTTGCGACCACCTATAGGACGTCGCTATTACGAGAGGACTGCTTCGCTCTGGAATGGACTTCCGAGTAACGTCTTTCCCGAAAACTACACTTACAGCGCTTCAAGTCCAACGTCCACTATCTTCTGCGCACACGCACCGCATGGGATTTTCCTTTTGTGTGCCACAAAAATAGCCAATTATAGGCTTAGCCGATTGTAAAATTGAACTCTTTCATGTAGAGTATAGGCAAAAATCTGTTGAAAATCCTAAAAATGCACTTGAATTAAATGACTATACAAAAAATTGATAAAATGGAATTAGGAAATGATTAGGATTCTAAACACCAGGGGGATATGAAAGCTTGTAAAAATCATTAATATACAAGAACATTCAGAATAATAAATCAGAAATGCATAATAGAAGTCAAAGGAAGTGAAATACCAGAAAAGTGTGCAGAAGAAGAAATATATCAATTTTAATGTCAATCGAAAAATCAGGGAAATTATTAGAAAATTTAGGATAAATCAAATTAATTGAACGATAGTTGAGGAAGAGATCGTCGCTGGAAGATATTAAATGCGCTTGTAAGACATACTGATAAATTATTTCATGATAATCGTCCAAGGTATCCTCAAATACAGTTCTTAATAGGAATGAACATCATTAAGTGAAACATAAGAGTTGGAGTAAGGGCAACGAAAATTGATAAATTACCTGGCCTGGACAACGCAGAGGCATCATGATCAGGATGTTAAGGTGGATAATTTCGGAGTTTAATCGTGTCTGTAGTTCTAGAAATAATCATCTCTAATCACAATGTACTAAAAACCCAGAGCTAAAATAATCTCTAATGAAGTTTTACAAGTTATGGCCAGAAAATAAAATTTATGTTTATAAGTAAATCGAACTGGTCAAACAGTAAGTATCAGCCTGTCCTCGCCCTCATCCACTCCTGAATGTAGGCCTCTTTCATATTTTTCCACCTCTGCCTGTCTGTAGCCATCCCCGTCCAATTTTTTTCCGGCAGTTTTCTGGGTGTCGTTGCACCATCTCTTCTGAGGCCTGCCAACACTTCTCTTATTCTCTCTCTGCCGCCATGCTGTTATTTTGTAAGTCCATCTTTTTATGCTATGTATTGCAATATGTCCAGCCCACACATTTTAGTTCTTCTTCTGATTTCTTCATTTGAAACTCTATCTCGTAAACTAATTCCCAGCATAGCCTTTTCCCTCGTTGTATAACGCTTTACGTGTAATGGCTCTACATGTTAGTGAGATTGTTTCATGGCCATATGCGAGGACTGGAATGATGCACGATTCGACTTCAGATTTATGGGTGTGTTACAGGATTTAAGAATGACTCCGAGTTTACCAAAAAGACCAAAAAAAAAAGACTAGGAATTTCGGCCGATTGGTTTTCTTTCCCTATGTTTATTTTATACTTTAGATATATGTATTCCCTTAAGTTTTCTATTATTTGATCTTCAATTTGGATTTATTCTAGGCTCATTCATGAGTCCTACTCTTGATGATGCGTGGTGGAGCTCTTGCAACATATATTGGAGCTGTTCTAATAAATCACTGATTATGACAATATCGTCGGCAAATCTCAAGTGGCTTAGTAGTGTTCGGTCTATGTTAATCCTGCGAGTCCATGCCTCTAAATGCATGTACATTTGTTTGCTTTTGTGTGATACGCTGTTTAATCTCTTCCTGCATATTATTGTCAGCCGTTATCACTGCGCCCAGGTACTTGAAGGTCCGCACATGCTCGAAATATATTCATCCATGGTGATGTTTTGTCTGATTCTGTCTCGTAGGGGGTTGCGGGAGACATGCATATACTTGGTTTTCCTTTATTTATTCGGAGACCTATTCTATGAGCTTCTTTTTCTATCTTTATAAAGTCTTCCATCACATTTACCGTGCTTTCTCCTATCACGCGCATATCATTCGCGTAGGCCAACGCAAGTTTAGGGCCACCTGGACCAAAAACCTCTGCGTTAACTGTTGCTGTTCTTACCCCTTTTTCTAGTGCAAGGTTAAATAGCATTGGCGACAAAGCGTCACCCTGCTTCAGGCCTCTGTTGATAGAGAATGTTTGGCTGTATTCTCCTTCGATTTTAACGCAGTTATTTGCCCCTCCTAGGCACGTTCTTCACAGTCGAATCAGCTTGTGTGGTATTCCAAGTTCTTCCATAGCTTCCCACAGCCTCACCCTAACGACACCGTCATATGCTCGTTCAAAAACTATGAACAGGGTATGTAAGTTTTTGCTAAACTCCCAGCATTTCTCTAAAGTCTGGCGGATAGTGAAAAACTGGTCAGGTGTTGATCTTCCGCTTCGAAAGCCGCATTGGTAGTCTCCGATAATCTCTTCGGTAAATGGAGAGAGACGTTGACGAAGAATGTTGGAGAAGATTTTATAGGCGTGACTTAGTACCTCGGTAGTTTTTACACTGCATTTGGTCCCCCTTTTTGTGAAGTGGAATGATAACCCCTTCTATACATTCATTGGGGATGAATTCTTGATCCCAAATTTGTAGTACTAGGTTATATATTTGCTTGGTTAGATCGTCCCCCCTATGTTTCAGACTTTCTGTCAAGATATTATATCGGCCTTCCGCTTTGTTATTTTTAAGTTTCTTAATGGCTCTGATTGTCTTTTCCATGGATAGTGGAGGGATACTGACTTATGCCGTAGTGAACACAGTAATTTCGGGTTCCTCATGTGTCGGTCTGTTTAGTAGTTCATCAAAGTAGCACTTAAAACTGTCTAGTATTTCTACTTTGGAGGCAGTGACTGTGCAATCGTTACGCTTTAGCATTGTGGCACCTCTTGGACGGAATCCCTTTTTCAGCCTCCCCACTTCCTTGTAGAAACTTCTTGCGTTACCGTTCTGGAAGTCAGCCTGTAAATTAAGTACTTTTTCTGTCTCATATTCTTTTTTCTTTTCCTGATTAGTTTAAATAGCTGTGTTCTTAGTTAGTTGAATCTAGTTGTTGTCTGCTTCGATGGACTAGGATGAATTTCAATTCGTACTTTTCGGCACTATGATTTTGGCATTCAACATCAAACCTAGCCTAGTCCTTTTTGGTTGGTTCCACAATGCTTTTCTTTATGTGCTTCCACCTAGATTCTATACTGTCAGTTTCAGTTATTTTGCTAAGAACCTCTGCGATTGTTTCCTTGTACGCTAGGCATACTTGTGGGTCTCGTAATTTGTTTGTGTCGTATTGTGCCTCTATTTTGGCTTTCTTGTCTTTGCGTGAAGATATGCGGGTTCTCACTTTGGCTGCTTCCAACAGGTGATCGGAATCTGCTTCGGCCTCTCTGTAGATTCTCATGTCTATTATATTGTTGCCATATCTCAAGTTTACAAGAACATGAACTATCTGGTCATTGGTTATCCACGTCTGTTTGCGTATGCGTTTATGTGGAAACATGGTTGATTTTACCCTTAACGCGTTCGACGGTGCTAGATCTATGTCCGTTGTCGTTCGATATGTCATGTCAGTTGTGAATACCCACAACTGGGTGTGCTGTCGCTTCTTTTCCAATGTTTGCGTTGTAGTCGCCCAATACTATAAGCATATCTTGTTTAGGTACTCGATTAATAGCGACTTGTAGGCTATCATAGAAAGTATCCTTTATGTCACCATGTGCTTCTTCTGTTGGTGCATAGAAGGATATGAGGCTGAGGTTGTGCAGCTTGCGTCGCACTCTCATGCAACAAATCCTGTCGATGACGGGAGTAAATCCAATGATTTCATTTACCAGTTGCTCTATAATGACGAAACCTGCCCCACTCTCGTGTGTTGATTCATGGCTACTATAGAAAATGACATAGTTCGATTTTTTGACGTTACCTGTTCCAGTCCATCTGATTTCTTGGAGTGCAATTATATCCATGTTATATTTTTGGAGGGACTGGACCGACATTTTTGATGTACCTGGTCTATACCAGCTTAGTATGTTCCATGTTCCAATGTTCATGTCCTTATTTCGCAGCTGTGTCGTCTTCTTATTTCTGCCCGATTCCGAGGTAAGTGTTTCGGTTTCATAACAGTGAACATTTTATGGGGTTAGGTTGTTAGCCTAACGCTCAACCCTCCTCTTTTCTCATCCGGGCTTGGAACCGGCCACGGCAGAATTTCCATCCCCTAGCTAATTGAGATATGAGAACCTTCATAGGTTATATATAGGTTAGCCTATATCGTGTCTAATATTGTTTGTATTATGTTTTCTTATGTCCTTCCGTATGCTTTTTTGTTAATTTCCCCATTTATTTTCCCATATTCTTCACAGTCTCGGTCCATATTTCTTCATTCATCCATAAGGTTCTTGATGTGCCCGCTGATCTTACTACCTTTCCCTTTGTTTTGAAGAGATATCTCTTTTATTACTGCTCTTATGCTATTATTTATGTGTTGAGTTAATTCATTAACTTCCATTTCTTCCTGGTCCTTCTTACTTTTAAGTTTATTCTGTGTTGCGTTTTCGAACATTTTCCTGTTTCCTTCTAGTATTTCATTTGTTGGAATAGGCTTTGTTCTTATCAATTTATTCCTCTGCCAACTCATGTTAATGGCAATCGCTGCTCCGATCAAGCGGTGATCACTGTTGGTGTCAAACTGGTTAAGAAAAGTGATATCTTTGCAGATCGAAAGTAAATATAAGATATCTTGGTATGAATTTTAAGAAATTAGAATTCGCATTCAGAAGGGTAGGTCAGCATTCAGCGGATTCAGCACCATGTTTAAAACCATAGCTTGATATTAAACACAAAAATGATATCCCTACGTATTCTCTGTTGCGTTTTGTGGTGTAGAGTTATGGACTATCACTGAAGCAACAAGTAAAACATTGGAAGCCTTTGTGATGTCGAAGCCTTATCGTTGAATCCTGAAGGTGTCGTCAACAGATATTAACCATTATCAAGTCAGGAAAGCTTCAGTACCTTAGCCTTATTATGAGAAATGAGAGTAAGGTACCACTTATTGCAAAAGATGTTAAAGGCAAAGTATTCGGAAAGAGGGGTGAAGAAAAATCATAAAACCTGATTTCATTGAAATTTAGTTAGGGCCGCAGTTAATAAAGTAATGATAGCTATATGGTTCTTACATTTAGAATGGATAAGAACCACACAAATGGCGACGATGATTCTTGGAAATGGTCGAAATCGCTTAATGTAGCAACCATATCTAGTAATGCGTATGTTAATAAAGCGGCTGATAAAGCTATAACATAAGTTTGAAAAAACATAAATTCTGGAACGTGCGCCAAAATATTCACGAGGGCCAAAATGAGCCTTTAAGAACGCATATCATACAACACACCAGCAATGCTCTTATTATATTAATCACTGAACTACAAAGCAAATCTAATTAAGATTATCAATAGATATCTTTCGCAAAAACTCTCTAGTTTAGGCCTACCTCTTAGCTACTACTTCTCTCCGATGAACATAACACATGTAGGTTTCTCGAACGGTATATATTAAAATATTAATGTTTATAATATTTATATTAAGGTCTCAAAGATGTTTAAGCATATTTGGCAAGCTACATCTGAAATTTAAGATATATTGTTGCAACTACATGTAATAGTATAATATAAAGGTTATGGCATGCCAAATCAAAATCAATCAAAGGCGTCAAACGACCATAATATTTCGTAATGGGTTGAAACTCTTATTTCTTTTAGGACTATCTCCAATCGATATGTTTTCAGGATTTGGATTATTAGAATTTTAAAAATATGTTATATTTCACAATGTGTATTTTTTGGCACATACTCCAGACTTACCCAAACTACCCACCTGTGTAGTGCTTAATATCTTATAGGAAATGTATCTTCCAACATACTATGCGGTTATTGGCGATTTCGAAGACAACCCTTTCAAGCCGATGGGTACACATATACGTACAACCGAATGTTTTGAGAAATCTAACCTTGTTGACTCACATTGTCATTGGTTTTAAATTGTACAGTTCGGTCGATTTTCTATTAAACTATTTGATACTAATATAGAGCACGTCGATGAAATTTGATTAAGATGGAAAAAGCTCGCGAGGAGGCTCCACCCGAATGTGGAAATCAAATCTAAGACTAAAATAAGAGTCGAAACATGGAATGTAAAGAGTCTGTATAGATAAGAGAGATAATGATCATCTACAACATAGCAATGGAATTGCTATTACATCTTATCATTAAGTATAGATCTGTAATTACATTCATTCCATACTCTAATAGGGTAATGCTTGTTAAATTAAAGTCGTAATCTATAGACATTAACATAGTACATGTGTATACCCCAATAGCTGAAAGCCTGACATAGAAATCAGAAACTTCTACGGTGAAATTAAAGAACTATTAAGGTATACTAAACCGTCGGAAGTAAATAAAATTACGGGCGATTTCAATGCCAAGATAGAGGAAGGAGAGGTGGAGAATGTGGTAAAAAAATATGGTCTAGGACTGTGAAACATACGAGGAGATACTTGCGTGCAATTATGTCAAGAAGAAAATTTAGTAGTTACCAATATCTGGTTTCAGCTGCCCTTCGTCAACTCTAGACCTGGCAATCACCTCAGCACAATGAAAAGAATATTGTCCGGAACCAAATAGATTTTATTCTAATAAATCATAGATACAGAAATGGCATACAGGGAGTAAGAGCATGCCCCAGAGCTGACATAAAACCTTTCCGCCATTTCTCTTGATAACCAGAACTTGAAAAATCATCATCATCAAACAGCCTATCTCGTCCACTGCTGAGCATAGGCCTCTCTCAATAATCCCAAATTTATCCGGTCCTGAGCAGCATGGGATCCAGTTTGTCGAGATGCGTTTTACATCATCTGTTCATCTGGTTGGTGGTCTTCCCTGGTTTCTGAAGGCTTGATCTCTGGGTCACCATTCTATAATTATTTTGGTCCATTTTTCATGTGGCATTCTTGCTACATGTCCAGCCCAACTCCATTTCAAGCAAGCCATACCGCATCTGTAACCCCGGTTCTCTGTCGTATTGTTTCATTGGGAACTCTATCCCATATTGTAATTCCCAACAGAGAACGCTCCATGGCGCGCTGTGTAACTCTCACTTTATTTACTGATTTCTTCGTTAACGTTGAAATTTCTGAACCGTAAGTCATGACAGGCAGGATGCATTGATCAAAAACCTTGCGTTTGAGGCACAACGGAATCTCTGACTTAAATATATGTTTAAGTTTACCATAAGCTGCCCATGTTAGTCCAATTCTCCGCTCGATTTCGCATGTTTGATTATCTCTACCAATTTTGATCTCATGTTCTAGATATTTATAGGATGTCACTTGGAAGATCTCTTTTACCTGTTTTGGCTAGGGACCAGTTCGTCATGAATTCCGTTTTTGTTGCGTCGATTTTGAGACCAACTTTGTGTGAGGCAGCTGTCAGTTTTGACAGCATTTTTTATGCTTTTCTTCAGCAATCTGATATAAATACCACGATACACATATACAATATCGTCGGCGAATCGGAGGTGATTAAGATCTTTTCCATCGATATTATACCTAGACCCCAGAAGCGTGGTAAACAGCTTAGGCGAGATTGTGTCTCTCTGTCGAACTCCACGTTGTATCTTAAATTTATCGGTGTTCTCATATACTCTTACATTTGCAGTTGAGTGGTTATAGATATGTTGTAGGATGGCAGAGTATCTACTGTCAACTCGGCAGTCAGCAAGGGCATTGAACATCTTATTGTGTCTGATAGAGTCAAAGTCTTTTTTCATAGTCCACAAACACTAGCACGAGTGGTTTGTTATATTCGACAGACTTTTCTACTAAGGTTTTAATAACCTGCAGGTGGTCATTAGTTTCGTACCCGGCTCGAAAACCTGCCTGTTCTGGAGGCTGATAGGAGTCAAGTTTAGATTCGAGGCGCCTAGTAATAATTTTGGTGAATAATTTGTAGAGGTGTGACAGTAAGCTAATTGGCCTATAATTGTTTAGGTTGGCAATATTTCCTTTTTTGTGCATGATAACTATTATGGCATTATTTCAGTCTGTAGGGGTTGTTGCTTCTATAAGACATTTATTAAATAAGACTGTTATGGCCTTCACTAGTATCTCTCCCCCTTCCTTGACTGCCTCAATCACAATGCCATTCTCACCAGGAGCTTTACCGTTCTTCATCTCTGATAGTGATTTCTTAACTTCCCATGTAGTTATTTCCGGCAGCTCCCTGATTAAGGATAGGAGGAATTGTCCGGAGATCCTTTTCTTCTGGTCTTTCGGTGTGCAGGTTTAAATAAAAGTCTTTTATGGTTTCCAGGATTTCTTTTTTATCTGTGGTGGGTTGCCCATCTTTATTCTCCAGTTTATTAATCTCTGTTTTTCCTTTTGACAGTTTTTTCTTGAGTACTTTCATGCTTTTATTATCTTCAATAGTCCTCGTTATCCATTTGTTGTTATAATCCCTCACATCTTTTCGAACTGTCTTTGATATGTCCCTATTTATCTGTCTCAACTGGTTTTCGTTTCTCGGGTGTTTCTGTAACATTTCACGCCTCTGTTTCATAAGAAGTTTTGTATTTGTTAAGGGTTTTTCGACTTTGATATTTACTCTTGAACAGTGTTCTTGCCGGGCTTCTTCTATCGAATCTCTTATGGAGGTGTGCAGTGTTTCTATATCCATTTGATTTATATTTCCTAGGTGCTCGCTTATGGTTCGTTAGTATTCACTACTATTTTCGACTGTGGCCCACTTGTTGCTTTTCGTCATAGTGAGTGTTGCCATCTCTCTCCTTACGTACATTCTTATTGTTGCCCTGATCATTCTATGGTCACTAGTTACCGACAGCCGATTTAGTACTGAAACATTTTGTACAAGTCGCATAAAATCGATCTCGTTTTCTGTATTCCCGTTAGGGCTGCTCCATGTCCATTTTTGGTGTTCGGCTTTCATAAAGAAAGTATTCATAGCGTACAGACCATGTTCCAGGAGGACCTGTAGTAGGGTATTTCCTCTTTCATTTATCTACCCTATTCCATGTTGTCCGAAGGAGAACTCGCTTTCGTCCTGCTTCTTATCAACTTTCGCATTAAAGTTCCCCGCTATGAAAGAAAAATATGTTGGAACTTTAGATAAGACCATTGCAACATCGTCATAGAACGTCTCAACTTCCTCGTCTGTATGCGTTGAGGTTGGAGCATAGGCCTGGATAAATTTGATGCTGTATCTTTGATTCAGTTTCAGTGCCACAAAACAGATTCTAGGGCTTATACTCTCTAGATGTTCGATATCTTTGACCCATTTTTTATGTATTATAAAGCCCACTCTGCCATCTGAACTTTCTTGATTTCCTCTTTAATAGAACGTGTTTTCTGACTTTAAGCTAATTTGTTCTTCTACTCTTCTGCGGACTTCATTCAAGCCAACTAATCCAACTATATCCCAATGGATCTGCTGTAGCTCTTCTTGGAGCTCAAGAATCTTTTCATCGCTTGATAAAGTTCTCATATTATATGTGGCGATGCACATTTTTCGTCTTCCCTGGTAGCCTGATCCAACCCGGTGATTCCTTGCACCCTCTGCTGCCATCTAATCCAACCGCTACCTAGGCAGTCCGCCGGGGACTGAGGGCCGAACTTTTCCTGTCTGATTCATGATTCATATCGAGAGGAATTTAGCTATTTCCTATCACGCTGGCCAGTGCGGGTTGATAGGAGGTCAAAGTTAGAATGATATTTCCTTCGATCTAGGTTGAACGGTTATATCGCCGTGACTCGGTCGCCAGAGCCTCTTTAGTTTTTGCATCAGGGTGCACCGGATGACTTAGTCACCACTCGAGCAGACGAGGTTGACGTTTGGGTTGGCTATATTGACCATGTCATGCCATCGTCCCTTACACTCCCCCTGAAAACACTTGAAAAAGTCAGACGACGTGTAAATGAGGAATTTTCTCAGATAATTAACAACTTCATGAGTGATGCGCAAGAATAATGGAATGAAATACGAAACATACTGAGTAACATGGAAAGAGAAGAAATTGACACCAAGGACAGAAGGAAGAGAAAAGTTTGGATGACAGCCGAAATACCAAAACAAGAAAACCATAGAGGTACAGAAAAATTAACAAGGACATTTAGAGGAAAGTTAGAAATCCCAAAGTACAGTGGATGAATAAAAAATTTAAGGAAATCGAGTCGCTGGAGAGAATCATTTCGCTATACATAAGAAAAAAAGGGTCAGGGAGAAATAAGAAACCTAAAAAATATGCTTTAATTGATGTAAACGATAAGGCAGTTATAGATATCGCAGATCTCAAGAGACACTGGAAATCCTACATAGAGCAGCTGTAAAATACTGAAACGAAAAGTTGTAAAAGCAGTAGAGAACAGCAAAATCGAAAAATCTCCGGGATCGGATCCAGTTCATATAGAAATAATAAAATTTCTAGAAGAAGAACACAAAGATTCGCTGGTTCGGCTTTTTAACAAAATTTATTGCACCGGTGTGATATCCCGGGAATGACTAAGGTCAGAATTCATTCCGATTACAAAGAAAGCAAATGCAAAAAAGTTGCGATGAATATACGCTTAATGAGTCATCTGCTAAACTGTTTGTTAAAATCATTCATTCAAGGATATTCAGAAAATGTGAACAAGATATTAGTCGGACACAGTTTGGATTTCGGGAGGGAATGTTTTACTTCAAAAGTTTCTACTTTTACGAATTACATTAAATAGTCTATTATTCATATTAGCTTATTTAAGACATCAGGCACCAAGTTGACCCAAATCTCTTATATGGCAGTTTTGAGTTCATGAAGAGTATCATACTCATCATATTATTGGCATACAGCATTCAAAAAATATTTCTCGGAGGGTTTCAATTTGATTTAAAGCCGGCCACTCCAATAAATCAATTTCATTTTGACTGAACTCTCTGCTAACGTAAATTCGAGCATTGTCTTGCGGGAACTTGAAATCACTTTGAAATGTTTTGGATTTAAAAAGGGGAGCAAATGATTTTGAAGCACATGAGTATAATCCTTGCTATTTGTACATGTTAATGGATAAGTTAGAGTCAAAACACTTTCTCTTGTAAAGGCACCCCACACCATTAATGTTCCACCTCCAACATTTCAGGTTCTTTTCTCAGATCGCGCCAGTAGCAATTAAATCCGTCCGGACCATTAAGTTTAAATCTATTTTCATCAGAAAAGGTCACCTAAAATGATTTTTTCTTGAATAATTTCTACTAAATGATTAACTTGCATTATTCCATTGACGATTTAAATTTTCTCAAACTCTAGTCTGGGCGCTTTGTGTCTAGGCAGAGAAAACGACGAGAAACGTTCATATAACATTCGCTGGCGATTTTCTAACAAACCTTTAAACTGTTCCTTGCTGAAGCGATTACCCTTCTCTGTGTTCCTGGTAGGACTTTCTTCTTCGGCTCTTCAGGTATGTTCAATGATCCTAAAGGAGATTTCACTTCAAAAACCTACTCAAGATAAATATCATGAATGCACACCGAGTAGCAAACAGTTCAAGTGTATCTATGGTGGTTTGATATTTGTAAAAAGGCAAGATGCCAAGAAGGTTTGTTCGAGTGATTAATTGTCACATAAATGCCACGAATACAGAAGGCTTGTTCTACACCCCAAATTCCATCTCCTAATATGAGATAATTTTACACGGATGTTGGTGGTGACTTGGAGGATCAAACGTCTGAACTTTATCACTTAGATTGCAAGCAAACGAAAGTTTATCTATAGGCTCCTGAATTTAAAACCGCTTCTGAATCCATAAAAATTATTTACAGAGAGGAATAGCGCTTTGGTCTCTGAGGTCTTCTTTTTATCGCTGCTTTACCTTTTTATGCCTTCTCGTGACACCTGCATACGTATATTTAAAACATCATTTATCATACAGTAACCTCTCTTAGGCACAGGTTCCTTTTTGTAAATGCCTCCATAAATAATGAATGGTTCACAAATAAAAGGAAACATGATGAAATTTTTTTCTTGCTGAACTTTCAGAAGAGTAATTTTTTGATGACAGGGGCACACACACTAATGGGAGATCCTGTGGTGCTAGACGAGCGGTGTGTTTGTGTGCAAAGATGTTGACTGGCATGGTTTTTGAATAGTTGCAGGTTGTAATTAGGGAGAAACAGATGACCTGGGAGTGAGTTCCACAATGATGCAGTACACCAGAAAAAGGAGTTCTTGTAAAGTAATGTTCTAGGTATTTCCAGTTGTACGACGAAATGATGCGCTCTTGCCGTCTGTCGTGACTGTCTGACAGGCGATGCTAGGGGCGGGCTGTGGCGGGCCAAATCGTGGGAACATCTGCCGTGTATATCATTAAAACAAGTACAGATGTACCACATGTCTGCGGTGGTCTAGACCATTCAGGTCAGGTAGCCAACGAACCGCACAGCTCTCTTCTGAATGGAATCCAGTAGCTTTAGGGTGTGCTTTGGTGCGGCACCCTAGATGTGTAGGCACGGTCTTATTTGCGCTTTGTAAAGTAAGAGCAACTGCTGCAGTGTATACAGTTTTTTGCGAAATAGCGCACCAAGCTTCTGGGAGGCTGATTTTGCGATGTTAGCAACCTGGTCATGCCAGGACATATTACTGTTGACCGAGACACCCAGCAGTCCTATTGACGAGCATGAAGGAATGGTCGATCCTGCCATAATAATGTCAGGGCCCGCCGTGTTGGCCCTCTTGGTAAACGTGGCTGCTTGGGTCTGTGCTGCATTGAACTGGCCCAAATTTCTGTCGCCCCATGTTTGAACTTTCTCCAGGTCTTGATTAATTGCTGCAATTTCCTTTTGTCTGCGGTGATAAGTCTCAGTCGTTGGTAAAGGTTTTTCTGATATAAATTGGGAGATAAGAGTACTGTCATCTGCAAAACTGTAAACAAGATTATTCGTTTCGGTCAACAGGTCATTAACATAGATGAGGAACAAAGCTGGTGAAAGTATTGCACCCTGAGGCACGCCCTCGTGAATGGTGAATGTGTCTGAGATGTGTCCATCAACTGCAACGTGCAGAGACCGGTTCTTAAGAAAACTGGCAACCCAGTTGGAAAGAGGGACTGGCATTCCGAAACCCGGCAGTTTGTTGAGCAGTCCATCATGCCAAACTCTGTCGAATGTCTTCGAAATATCCAACGCAATCGCTCGAGACTCTCTATAGTTCTCAATAGCCCTACTCCATATATGAGTGACGTAGGCCAATATGCCTCCTGTCGATCTCTCGATTGATTATCGCTGAAAATTCTGTTGTTCTCGGGGTAGTTGCTGATTGACTACACGTTCCATGACTTTGGAGATTATTGGAAACAAGGCAATTGGGCGATAGTTTAAGGGCGTGGCTATCTTGCCTTTTTTTGGAACAGGTTGCCCTCGAGCGACTTTCAAAGAAGGTGGATAAATCCCCTTTCCGAGAAAAAAGCCTGGAAAAAGCGGATGTTAGCTTTGTTGGCGCAGTTCCTTAACGCGATGGCAGGTATTGCGTGCGGTCCTGATGCTTTTTGCGTATCTAGTTATTTGAGGATCACGGTGATGAAACTTGACTTCTGCCGTTTTAGTATTGATGTTCGATATGGTGGGGAGAGCCTTGCCTTGGGGGACGTCTAAGGTAGAGTGCGATGAAAGCATTTTGACAAGCATGTCTGCTTTTTTCCTTGGCTGTAGCCGCCGGCGCCGTGATGCCACGTCCGTCTGTCAATTAATATAAAATACACTAAGTTAACTTTGATTCGACGTTTCACTAAAAATGAACATGTGTCTAATGGAGGTAAGCGTATGGTAAATGGTATTTTAGATTGAAATATGACGGTCAGTGGGACTTTCCACTAAGAAGTACGGGCATTCGAGGAATTGTGCAAGCATATTTTAATAGGACAGGAACACTTGAAAAACGATTTAAGGAAATATGCCATTCAATCAATCTTTTGCGGGGAAGCATATAGATATTACACTCAAGCTAGCCAAAAATACCAAACGTGTAAGGGCAGCATTGTCATGCAAAGTTATTATTTCTAAAATTTGGAGCAACAGCTAGCCAATGTCCCCGAGAAAAAATAACGGCGAAACGTCTCATGTTGATGTCCTGGGGCGGCAAAAGTAACAAGCCGAAGAGGGAGCAAACATGTTTGATAGAATTATGGATGTATCGAAAACCAACACTCCTGTAATGCTTTCTATAGCAGCAGATGAAGCATTGCTTCCACCATACATTTTATCAAAATAAAAAGAGAAGCCAAGAGTCAGATATATCCGATGAGGACGAAATTTCAATTTCATTGAATTGACCAGTGGCACTGATGACGCATTCTCGTGTCTTAAAACAACACAAAATGAGACTGGAGATAATATAGAAACAAATACTGAAGACGTTCAAAATATGGAAGTAGAAAAAGAAGATACTGACAGCGATAAAAAATCAGATGATTTTATAATACTGAAGTTTCCCACTAACAAAAAAAGGGTTACATGAAAAAGGGTATTTTGAATACCCTGAAATTGAGGGTATGTTAATTACCAAGTAATAAGGAAAACTTCTATGACGTTTTTCGAAAGGGGATGCAAGTGAATAGATGTTCTGTTTTGTATTTTAAAAAATTAATTTATCTTAAAAATGTGAATACTCGTTTTGTTTTTGTTTTGACATTGTGTTGTGTTTAGTTATTAATATATGTTTTTATGATATGTGGGACAGACATGTGTGAATAAAGTATTTTTTTTTTATAAATTTCGGCGTTTCTTTTAGTTTCCATGAACATTTTTTATAAAAAAACACCTGAAAAGTGAGGACATGTCAATTGTAAATCACCACCAGGTAATACGAAAATTTAGAATGGGAGTTCTGTTTTTTTAAAAAAGCTTATTTAGCTTAAAAATTTGAAAAATCGTTTTGTTTTTGCTTTGATATTATGCTATGTTTAGATATTAGGGCCTTACGTAAATATATATTTTTAGGATATGTCAGACACTCATGTGTGAATATACTATTTTTTTTTAATAAATTTCGTCATTTTCTTTTCTTTTAGTTTCCATGAAATTTTTTTATAAAAAACACTTGAAAATTGAGGACATGCCAATTGTAAATCACCACCAAGTAATAAGGTCTATGAAATTTTTCAAAAGGGAAAAATACGATTTTAATTTAAATGCAGGTGAAATCGAAAATTTAGAATAGGTGTTCTGTTTTTTTCTTAAAGCTTATTTAGCTTAAACATTTGAAAAAGCGTTTTCTTTTTGTTTTGACATTTTTCTGTGTTATATTCATCATCAGTTGCCGTTTTGAGTCCACAGCTAAAATCATTCCATTTCTTCCGGTCTTGAGCACTTTACATCCAGTTGTCCTGGATGCGCTTGATGTGGTGCGGCCATCTTATTGGGTCACGTCCTCGGTTTCGATACCCCTCGTGTCCAGGTCTCCAATTTATAATCATCTTTGTCCATCTTCCATCCCTGACTCTGGCAACATGGCCTGCTCAGTTCCATTTCATCGTTGTAATTCGTTCAACTTCATCCGTAACACCGGTCCTTTCCCTGATTGTATCATTTGGAACTCTGTCTCTGAGGGATATATTCAGCATTGATCTCTCCATTGCACTCCGTGCTACTTGGATCTTGCTTATTACCTTCCTGGTAAGGGTCAGTGTTTCTACTCCATATGTTAGAACCGGAAGTACACATTGGTCAAAGACCCTCCTCTTCAGGCACATGGGAATATCTGATTTAAAGACATCCCTCAGCTTTCCA
The DNA here is from genome assembly GCA_016904865.1 of Pissodes strobi. Taxonomy (NCBI): domain Eukaryota; kingdom Metazoa; phylum Arthropoda; class Insecta; order Coleoptera; family Curculionidae; genus Pissodes; species Pissodes strobi. The sequence continues at coordinate 373 of JAEQML010067893.1, read as the reverse complement.
CAAGGTGGCGATGTTAGTCCTATTCTTCTGTTTAATTCTGTGGTCTGTTTGTCTTCCGAAATTTAATCTCATGGCCCCCGATATTTACAGGTATACACTTGTTCTATTTGCGTACGTTCAAATGTTTTTGGTCATGTATCGTGTTTTAGAGAATTTAATTTTAAGGCCAACTCGTGCACAAGAACTTTGAAGGTTTTGAAGAAGTTTTCATGCATGATCCACCCGGTCTGTAATAAGGACTATGTCGTCTGCAAACCTCAGGTTGTTCAGATACTCCCCATTTATGTTGATTTCAATATTTCCCCAACTGTTGTTCTTCATGGCGCTTTGCAGCAAAGTGGTGAAGAGTTTGGGAGAGATGGTGTCTCCTTGT
>MU194547.1:0-12400 GCA_016904865.1 Pissodes strobi | reverse complement strand
TGATAACTCGCATTGTCCATCACTATCACAGAATTAGGTGGAATGAGATCTAACATTTGTTCAAAATATTCTTCGAACACATCGCCATTCATGTCTTCATGGTAATCGCCAGAATGATTTGACTCAAACATTAACAAACCGCCCTCAACAAAACCATCAACACTTCCAAGGTGTGTAATAATCAGTCGCTTTCCTTTCCCAGATGGTGGTTTTAGTCCGGTGGACCAGCCTTCTAAGAATGCTTGACGAAAACTTGAAATATTTTCGTCAAATTTGAATGTTTACAATAGTAATAAAAAAACCTAAGTGTGATAAATATAATGCTGGGAAAGTCCGAGTATTAGGACAGGTAAACGTTTAAAATATGTACATCGAGGGGGTAACCACTTTGTAAATATGGTGTACAATAGGTTGTAATTGCGCGTAATTTTTTGTAATTTTTGTAATTATTTGAAATTTTTTGTAATTTTTGTAATTATTTCAAATTTTTGGTAATTATTTTTAATTTTTTGTAATTATGGTAATTTTCCTTAATTTTTTTTGTAATTTATTGAAATGTTTAGTAATTTTTTGTAATTTAAAAACTTTTAAGGGGACATTTAACCGAATCTTTAGCCATGCTAAAAATTTAAACAGTATTTATAGATTTTATTAAATTTTTTAAAAATATCGATAGTCAATACCAACGTCAATAACTATATTATGAATATTTATATAAAAAAAATATTAGCCCACCGCTAACGGCCAAATAGCCGAGGAAACTCGTGGCAAATAATGACTGACGAGCAGAAGTTCATATAATATAGCCACGGCCGCGGCACCCCTAGAAAATGTTGGCTGACATTCTATTAGTTTTCCGTGTAATTTGATTTAACTAGACAAAACTAACCCAATGTAGCCCAATATAGGTCACGTTTGGTTAGTTCTTTCTAGTTAAGACAAATTATTTTAGAAGATATGTCAATCATCACGGAAGCATTCCGATTGGCTAATCATTTTACAGAAATATTGTTCATAAGGCGCATACAGACCCTCGTGTGAACAATATTTCTGTAAATTGCGGGATTGATATTCAAAATAGACCCATCAAACCTTATATCACTGAAATCGTCTCCCTACGACCTTTGCCATGAAAATATAATGTTCCATTTAAAAAGAACACAACTTGTAATTTTTTGACAGTTTTGCGATGCTCATTTGTTTAATCTGATGACAGATCCTGGCAATTCAAGAAAACCCCTAGCTTATTACTTGTTGCTATAATTAATATACATTTTGGATGTTGCTATAAATATTTTGCGAAGTTAACCAGTTAAATTGAACAGTTAACCCTGTAAGGCTGAAATTACCAATTTCCTGTTAGTACTAACACCAACAGCTGGATAATTTCCATAGGAGCAATAATAATTATTGTTGCATCATTGAAAATTCTAGAAATGTCGTGTTATTTAATTTCATAATTATTGTTTCTGTTTTTCTTATGTGTACTGATAAACTGATACCATATAAATTTAATTGCAGATAAAACAGATAAAAAAATCTAAGAAATTTTTCTGGACTGTCTCAAATTTCTATACGCATATCCAGAAGCACCTAAAGTCCAAAGATAATTTAAATTTATGAACAGCGCTATGGTCGATAACCCCGCAGATTATATTTCAGAACGTAGCCCTGTGAAGGATCAGGTTGAAGAGCCAGAAAAGTATAAACTGGAGAAATATTCTCGTAGATCAAGATCCAGGAGAAATCGAGAAAGACTTTCAGAGGGGTATCAAGATATAATAACATTAATAACCAATTACTGTGAACCTGTCGACAATATCACAAACTTTATAAAAGAAAACGAAAATTTAAAACAAATGTTACTGAGCTAAGTAAATTTGACGAATGAATGTGCAAACAACATGGAAGTATTAGGGGACAACCAAGTCTCATATTTAATAGATATTCTTTACAAGCCTGCAATTAAAAATTATAAAAATAAGTCGAAGCAAGGTAATCGGTTTGACGAAAAATTGAAAAACTCTGTACCTATTTGTTTTTGGTGGGCGGAAAACTTCTGTATGAAACAGTTTATGCCAATTTTCAGAACTCAATCTCATCAATTACAACTTTAAGAAGATCATCGGGAGATGAAATTATAGAAGAAGGTTTACTAAGAATAAATGAGTTGGCAAAATTTCTAGATAGCCGTAGTCTTCCAAAGGTAGTCTGGATAAGCGAAGATGGGACCAAAATTACTTCAAAAGTGGAATACGAACCCAAGACAAACAAAGTTGTTGGTTTTGTAATGCCCCTACAAAATGGCATTCCAAAGGAAAATTATTATTTAGCAACTTCTGCTGCAAAAATGCAAAGCTACTTTCAATCAGAGAATAGGGCAGATTATGCATATGTAATGGCCCAATGTCCAGTTCTGTTTGGGATTGTTTAGAACTGACAATAGATTTACAAATCAAGATGTACTTAATCGGTGGAAATTTATTCATACATACATTTTTATATAAATGTATGGATATGCAAAATTTAAATCTTCCATTATCAACTAACCGAAAAAAAAAAAAGATTTGTGGTACCTACAAACTAGTGCTTCGGTCTCGACGAGACTAGTCTAGGTCTCGTCTCGTCTCGAAATTTGAGACCGATACCGAGACGAGACTAGGAATTATAACTCGAGACCGAGACTTCAAGGTTCGAGACCGAGAGTCTCGTCACGTCAGTCTCGATAGTCTCGAGTGTTGAAATAAAAATAATTTATAAGTAGGATAGTACGAAAATAATGGTTTGTTTTTTTAAATTATAGGTAACGTATAAAAAATATTTAAGTACACGAAAATCAAAGAAATCTAGGAAAGTATGTCTGTATATAAAGTACCTATAATTTACTAGTTACCTACCTATATTTATGAGTAACCGAAAAAAAAATTCAAAACAGGTCTTATATAGTTTATAATAATTTCAAATTCACCCACCCGCTGGGGATTTCCCTAAAAACTACAGACTAGCCAGAGAAGCGTTACTATGCATTTTTTTTTATTTTAATATGTTTTTAGTTTATTTTTTCTTATAAAAAAAGTAGTTTACTTACATAGGTAGGTATGTTTTTAAGCAAAACCTAATTCTTTCAAACAGAATCCTTCACTTGCAACCAATAGCCAATAATCTTTCTGCACTCTGCCAGGTTTATTTACAATCATTTATATTTTTTGCTCAGGAATGCGCCTCGTGAAAGGGTTTTTAGGTTTACTTTCGAAAATATAAAATATTATATAGAGTAGACTATTCTGCTACAGTGACTACTCTACCCTCTGATATATTTTTTGCCAACCTCCTTACCAATTTTGTTACTTCTTTAAAGATTTTTTTGTGACTTTGTTGTTTAAATTAATTTTGCTTAAAAAAATCGACACTGTGAGGTTATTAAAATTATTTATCTGAAAAAACCCAAAAAATCTATTTATTATTCATTAACGTGATAATATCCCAAAATAGGTCGAATTTATAATACCGATTCTTGGGAAGGTTTTCAAAAAAAATTTGTTTTTTTTTTTGAAGTGCACGAAACTCACGGCGAGACCGAGACTAAGACCGAGACCACAAAATGAATAGTCTCGGTGAGACCGAGACGAGACTCAAAGACTTGAGACCTTGCAAGACCGAGACCGATACCTCAATAATCTCGTCTCGTCTCGGCGAGACCGAAGCACTACTATCAACTTTTATTCAGAAATTTGTCACAACAAGAAAGAAGCTTGTGTAGAAAATTATTCTCTACAATATGGTAAATAAGATGTAAAATCATTCCCTTTTGCGAGAAAAATTGATTTGAAATTTTAAATAATTTTTTGTAATTGTGGTAATTTTTTGGAATTTTTGTAATTTTTTGTAATTTTCTAGAATTTTTTGTAATTTCCTGGAATTTTTTATAATTTTCTGGAATTTTTGTAATTTTTTGGCATTGTTTGTAATTTTCTGGAATTTTTTGTAAATAATAATTTTGGTGTACACTATTTTTCGAAGTGGTTACCCCCTCGATGTACATATATGTACGTAATTATGTACGCCTATGTATCAGCCATCAGAAAATGATTTATTACTTCGCATCATTTCGAAATAGAGTATAAAAATAGTTATTTGTTTTACTAGGCAGCAAAGTAGTAGATTGACTGCCGCGGCTGATAGTTCATAGCCGAGCGTAGCGAGGCTAGGAATTCAGCTAAGGCAGTCAATCTACTTTGCTGCCGAGTTGAACATATAATTTTTTCTCCGATTGTTTATAATGATATATGTATATTGTAAATTTGCAAATTATTACAATTCCCACAATCTTTTTATTTTTCCTGTAGTGATAAATTAAGACAAAATTTTATAGAAATCGCAATTGTTGGAACGGTTGGTTGCTATGGAAATGTATATGTCCATAATAATTATAGTTTGACAACTTATGTCAGACGTTTTATTCCCATGGAGACTAATCACTTTGCTGCCTAGGCAGCAAAGTACTTACTTTGCTGCCTGGACAGAAAAAGTAATACTTTGCTGATTGATATGGGTCTGCAAAATTAATATTTGCTGTCAATCGGAGAAAAAAGTATGTTTATACCTATTATCATACATATATAGCTACGTACTATCAATAATAACAAAACCTAGGTAATTACTAATTGTTACTAAATAGTAAAAAAACCTTAAACTGTAAATAAAAAAAACTCCGGTCCTGCAACATTTTAAATCAAAATGAAATAAAAGCTTCTTTTTATATTTTATTATTATACATACTCTATTTTAAGTAGATTTAAATTTGGCAACAGCGCGAGCGACCCGAGTCTGAAAGGCGTTTGGCCGTTGTTTGGCATAGCGACGAAATACGATAAAATTTAATGCGTAATAATGGTGGCGCCATCTCTCCATACAATTGTAGCATTTTTCTCTGGCCTATGCCCACTGAGCGTCTATTCGGAGTAGTTAGGTTTATGGTGAAACTAACCGAAACTTGATGGACGACTAACCCAAACTAACCAAATCTATTAAAATTGATTATAACATATCAGAACCGGTTCAAATGACTAAAATAAGTTGAGATTAAGTGAAACTAACCGAAAGTTGATTAGACGACTAACCAAAACTAACCAAATCTATTAAAATTGATTATAACGTATCGGAACCAATTCAAATTACTAAAGTAAGTTGAGACTAAGTGAAACTAACTGAAAGTTGATTAGACGACTAGCCAAATTTATTAACATTGATTATATCGGATCGGAACCGGCTCAAATAAGTAAAATAAGATATCTAATTGAAACTAACCGAAAGTTTGATTAGACGACTATCCAAAACTAACCAAATCTATTAAAATTGATTATAACGTTTCGGAACCGACTCAAATGACTAAAATAAGTTGAGACTCAGTGAAACTAACCGCGTTAGGGATCACACTCTTTCTCTCTTATGGAATCGGTAAAGTAGTATTCACTTCTATCACGTGTACTGTGATACTCGCGACATTTTTTCGTTTTTACAGCCATGCATCTTTAAATTTATGTGACATGTCATCTCTAGATAAAAAATCAACTTCTTTCCAGAAAATTCGTATATGCGGTTCTTCATATATTGATAATGGCCCTTCGAGAGGACACCCTGTATATAAAAAATGATGACGCCAAATACAGTAGAAAAACAATATACATAAATCAGGAGTAAAATAGCACTATTTTTCTCCCTTGGTATGTAAATAGCTATTTACCATCCATGTGACCTTTTTTCCATCTCGTACTATATCCGAACCGAAAGAATTTCATTGAATTGTCAATTACGAGTGACTTACACAGAATAATGCTTAAAGTAATACTCATTTAATATTGCAGGTATTCAACATGATCCGACTAGTCGAAAATGGGAACTGTACGAGCTCGTACAATTGCACAAGCCCCCAAATACGGAAAAGAACTAAGTCATTGACAGAATCATAAGAAGTCATGGTCATATACCTCTTCGATTGCCTCCGTATATGTACGAGCTTAATGCCATTGAATTAGCTTGGGCAGAGGTAAAACATTTTATAAGAACCAGGAATACTACAGGGGAATTCTCAATAAAAGTGCTTAAGGACTTGACGGAAGAGAGTATTGCTTCAGTTACCGAGGAAGACCGGCGGAAATTTTGCAGCCACGTTAAAAAAATTGAGGACGACTTCTGGGTGAATGATCAACATATGGAAGAAGTTGAACCATTGATTATTCCATTGAGTAACGACTCCGATAGCGACAGCGACACGAGTGACAGTGATAGTGCTACAGACAATAGCTCTTCAGACAAAGAAAATGACACGTAGCCAAGCGTTTCTTATTCTTCTTCTTATTCGACTGCCTATCCACTATTGTTGGATGTTGGCGACCATATTTCCATACATTTCCCTGTCGGTTGCTGTGTGGACCAACTCTCCTATCGTTCTTAACCCCGTCCAATCTCTTATATTTCTTAACAATGACATTTGCTTTCTGCCCATCCCTCGCTTTCCCTCTATTTTTCCTTCGACAATAAGTGGCAGCAGTTGATATTTTGAGTTTCGCATTATATGTCCAAAATACGATGTTTTTTTCTTCTTGACATTAGGCATTAACTCATGGTCTCTGCCGATTCTTCTTAGAATTTCATCGTTGGTTACTCTGTCTGTCCATGGCACCCTTAGCATTCTACGGTACATTCACATTTCAAATGCTTCTATTTTGTTGACGGAAGATGACTTTAATGTCCATGTCTCTGCACCGTACAGCAACACCGACCATACATAACATGTGGCATAACGTAATCTTAGTTTTAATTTAATGTCACGACTAGTTAGCACGCTTTTAAATTTAAAAACGTTATTTCGAGCTGCTCCAATTCTGCATTTAACTTCTTTGTCATTATCCCAATCTTCATGCAACCAGCTTCCTAGATATTTATATTGTGCTACACGTTCTAAAGTTTGGCCGTCTGCTATTAATCTTGCATTGTTGTATGGGAGTTTATGTCTGCTTACTATCATGAACTTTGTTTTATTGCTATTTATTTTAAGACCATAATCTGTACCAATACGATTCAGCTCATCGATCATTATTTGTTGCAGATCTTCAATATTATCTGCAATTAAGATAGAGTCATCTGCATATCTAATGTTGTTTATATATACGCCATTTACCTTAATTCCAACATTTTTATCTTCCATGATTTCCCTAAAGATGGTTTCCGAATAAGGATTAAATAGAAGAGGTGATCATATGCAACCTTGTCTTACGCCTCTACATATGACAATATCTTCAGTTGTAAAGTCATTTGTTTTTATATGAGCAGATTGATGCCAGTACAGATTCTGTATACAACGGATGTCTTTGTCATCTAAGTCTGCTTTTTTTAATATGTCATTTAGTTTATTATGCCTTACTTTGTCAAAGGCCTTTTCAAAGTCCACAAAACATATGAAGACATCTTTCTGAACATCTCTGGAGTTTTGTATGAGCACACGCACACTGAAAAGTGCTTCCCTGGTTCCCATCCCACTTCTAAATCCAAATTGAGTATTTGCAATATTGGCCTCACACTTGCGGTAAATTCGGTTGTGTAGGACCCTTATTCTTAAGTGTTCTTTAATAATTTCTTATTGTGGAATTTTTTTAAATAGTTGAGCTAGATATTTATATTTAATTATGCTAATCTTGTACAATTTTCGTTCAATTTAGTTTTTTGAACAATGTCAGAGTGTACCAATAGCTACTCACTATTGTTTAAAAAAATTAAGCCACTTAGTTAATTTTATGCACTTATTTATTTCATATGTTAACTTTGATTCTTTTTACAAAAAAATACTTCCTGCATTCGATTGTCTAAATACGACGTTAGGAATTAATTAGAAAATATATTTACAGAGTTATTATTGGTTGTTTTTGTTATAATGATTTCTTTCCCAAACTCTGAGACAAACGGTTTTCGAAATATGCCCACTGATAAGCATAATCAAACATCCTGTATAGCATTTTTTTGTAAAAGTTATTTTAAGATCGACATTCAAGTACAGTCTATTACGTCTAATAATTAAATAATAATATCAATATAATAAATATTAAAATTAAAAAACTATAAGGAGCACGCCAATGGTGGCATACTCTACATCTTATTTTTTGTGGGTTTCATATCCCTTGCTCTTCACGCCGCAAAGGTCAACATTGGATGGGCGAGCTATACCTCTCTCCTTATAAATATTTAAAACTTATTAAAAAACTTATCATGAAACTTATGAAAACAACAATTTGGCTTATTTCAAGTTGAGGAAAGTAAGTCTGACTAAAAATTTGCAAATTGGATAATTTGATCGATTTTTCGGATCACTGACTTTTTACATGCTTGAAACTCGATATATGAATTGATACTACTATAAAACATAATTAAAAATAAGTCTGGCTGATTCACGAAACTGGCAAATGAGTATGACATCTTTAAAATTGCAAAAATAGAAAATTATCGCGGTTCTAAAAAAATTTCAGATGCTAGTGTATACTATAGTTCCATGGAAAAAGAAGACTGGCTACTATTTTTTACGAATGCGAAGGCCTCGCCTGATGTTCTAAATTATATTAAAGCATTAGAAAGTCAATCCGAAAACGAAATAGTCATCCTCAACGAGGACTGAACAGGGGATTTTTTTGACCTTGCCTGTATTTTTAAAACAAACCAAAATAGCAGTTCGATTTATTTTTTTCTGCTAAATTCAAAAATTTAACCAAAAACAAAAGACTTACGCCATGGATACATTTCAATATCCTATACCTATCTTTAGCTGTTTAGGAAATATTGAAAGTCTGGCATTTTGACAAGCTCTAAAATCTAAACTGCACGAGATCAAAGAAAACTATTTGCACATTCCCATATTAGGTTTCCATAAGCTGCATAATGCATAATGACAGTAAGTTTGAATTTAACCGGAGGTTTAAAAGTTCCGATTAATTTTATCCGCGAGTCAAATTCGAAGTTACTGTCATTCGATAGCTTATGAAAAACCTAAGATAGGAATTTGCAAATCGTTTTCTTTGATCTCGTGCGGCTTAGATTTTAGAGCCTGTCAAAGTCTCAAAATGACAGACTTTCAACTGTCAATATTTCGTCAACGGCTAAAAATAGGTATAGGATACTATACACGAAATATGTTTAGGTTTCTCGAGAGAGTTAAAAAATGTAGTAGCATACAGGGGGTTAGTTTGGATTAGTTCCATTTAAAAAACAGTTCATCCATAGCGTAAGTCTTTTGTTTTTGGTTCAAATGTTTTTTTGGTTCAATGTTTGAATTTAGCAGAAAAAAACACATCGAATGACTATTTTGCTTTGTTTTAAAAATACAGGGAAAGTCAAAAATAAACCCCTATTCAGTCCTCGTTGGAACACCCTGTACCTGGTATGCTAAATGCCACCGATAAAACCCAAACAAAAACGAGCTAATTTTAAGAAGATATTTTTCCGCGCGTACGTTAATAGACGATCGCGTCTAGCTCATTTTGCCATTCTTTCCGGTCCTGTGCCATCAGCATCTAGTTTCCTGCGAGTCTCCTTATGTCGTCACTCCATCGGGCTGGTGGGCGTCCTTCTGTTTCTGTATGCTTCCACTCTTGGTCTCCATTGTAATATTTTTTGTTCATCGATCATCGGTTACTCTGGCCACATGACCCGCCCAGTTCCACTTTATACGCAGAATGGTCTCGACAGCATCTCTTACTCGTGTGTTGTGTCTGATGTTTCTATTTGGGATTCTATCTCGGAGGGTTATTCCCAGCATTGATCTCTCCATCTTACGTTCCATAACTTGTATTTTCTGAATGTTGTTGTTAATTTCTCTGAGCCGTATGTTAAAACCAGGAGAACGCATTGGTTAAATACCTTCATTTTTAAACGCCTTGGAAGACTGGATCGGAAAACTGTTCTTAATTTTCCATTAGCTGCCCAGGTTAAAGCAATTCTACGCTTTATTTCGTGTGTTTGATTGTCTGTTCCAATAGTTATCTCGTGTCCCAGGTAGTTGTATAGGCCTACTTGTTCGATGTTATTGTTGTTAATTTTGATGGAATCACTCAAGATGAGAGTAGTCATATACTGGGTTTTTGAAATATTTATTTCTAGCCCTACCCTTTCTGCCGCCTCATAGTCTGTGCTTCTGGCATGTTATCTGTTATTAAGACGATGTCATCGGCGAAGCATATGTGGTTTAATTTCTCTACGTCAATGTTAATTCCTTTTATCCCAGTTTATTTTATTTAACATGCTCTGGAACAAGGTGACGAACAGTTTAGGGGAGAGCACATCGCCCTGCGTCAGTCTCTCTCGATTTTAAATTTATTTGTGTATTGTTCGTTGGATAATTGTACATTTGATGTTGCTATCCTGTATGTATACCTAATAGCTTTAGAGTATCGATGGTCTATACGGCATTTGACAAAATGCTTCTAATAGTTTCGGTTGGTCTATTGTGTCGAACGCCTTCCAATGTGTGGGATTTGTCATTTACAGAGCTACCCACCTGAGGTATGTATCCGGTCTTTTTAAAATTCACCATGTTTGAGAGGTTTTTAGCCTTAATCTTCCTCGCTGGCTAAAGACGTGTTGGAAGATGGTGTAGAATGGTATGTTAGGGAAATTTATAGGTTCAGATAGGATACTGGATAGGACAATGGATTTCCCCGTATGGTCTTGGGAGATAATCCAAGGCTTGCGTAGGCAGGGTCGCATCTTCCACCGGGATCGCTACCTATTAACATAGAAGAAATTTAATTAACTTTGTTCTTCGTTCCGGGTGCGGGAATTTTAGCCAGTGTCTTAAGAGCATGCCGGAGATGATTTTCTAGTCTTGTTGTTGTTGATACCGTGGTTGTTGCTACTGTTGTTATTGCTGCTATTATTTATATAATTCATGGGAATATTGTATTCAAACATTTAGACTTACCTTAAAAGTGAAAGCCGTGAGGCTTCACAAAAAGATATTTTAAAAAGAAACTCACTAAACTTGCTCGTCTACAATTTACACAGTGATTAGAGCACGAGATATCATCGAGCATTTCGTAAATGGCAAAAGAGCGAATCAGAAGCTCGAGTTCACTAAACTTGCTCGTACTATATTTTTTTTAAATTCCCTTTTTATGAGATCCCACTGCTTTTACTTTTTAAGCATTTGCAAATATTCAAAATAGGTATTTGGGTTTGAACATGTAAATCTTTATTTAAAAAAAAAACCTATGGCTCTGCCATGGAATCGACTTCCACATTGTCCGCTTCATTAGCAAAAACATCAAAAGATCTCCACAACGCCAACGTGGTGAATCATTTACATAACGAAAGTAATAACAACAGCAATAACAACAAAACAATAGAGAATATGACGACTCTCGGCCAGACTCTGGTTAAAATTCCAAAGAGCGAAGAAAACATTTAATTGAATTCCTTCTATTTTAATAATCAAGCCATGCCACTTTCTGGTATCCACAGTGGACCAGATATTAAAGGCGTTATGTTGTGTCCACTGTCCACCACATATTATTTGATCGACTAGAGGCGGCAGTCTGGGAACGTTTGAAACTATTTATAAGGAGTGTAATCATCCAATTATGTCATTTTTAATTGGGTTTGATTGGTAAATTTGGCACACCAGGTACATGTCCAGTTTGTAAATACTGTACACACTAGATTCGGTATATTCCAACGAGAATCCCACGCAGAATTATTTGTTTTCTTGGCAGCTCACTCAACTTGTTTTCCGCCTCAACCCATAGGAACCACCACCACCATCCCCCCCCCCGCCCCCCTTCATCCATATAGAAAATATTGCTTAGAATAATTACTAACTGAACAATTCTATTGATGCTTGCTGACTGGGAAAATTAGGACCAACAAAATTCACTACCTCCTGGTCTATGATAAAATTATCTTAACATAATTTGAATGACATTTACAAATAAACATGACAAAGTACGTTTTTGTGCGTAGAAATTTAAATTAGTTTGGGTTAGTTTCTTTCGCGTGCATGGAGCAACAGTTCATAACCAGACATGACTAAAACTCGATTTTCGATATTAATTTGTATATATTTGCCGGGTATAACTTTGTTATGTATCTCTGTAATTGAAAAGCGAACTTCATGAAGTGAAATGGGATAAGTTTGGGAGAAACTAATTTTTTAATCAAATTTCCAGGAAAAAAACAATATTTTCTCTAATTCCACGTATAAACAGTCGTAAAGCCGTATATTGCGGGGCAAAATGTGAGAAAGCACTCAAGACTCAATAACGTTGGTTCGATTCAGTATCGAAAGTCTGGCGGAAAAGTCGCTAATCAAGCGAAAAATAGTATATTATTTTATATGGAGGAAAAGTGATACTTTTCATGG
>JAEQML010067890.1:0-18708 GCA_016904865.1 Pissodes strobi | reverse complement strand
GTTCCCGCACTAGAGGCCATCGACAGAGTTCGACGACGGGATTTGGGTATAAGTTTTGTGTCTCATTGTTTCTTATGTTTACTCTTCGTTTGCTTTTATTGATATAAATCAAACATTGAATTGAGGTAGCTCATTGATTTTAATTAATTTAATTTACATTTATTCACTGGTTTATCGGACCAGTTAATCTAATTGCTTTGAGTTGTTTTCTCATTTTAAAAGTCAAGCGCTGGCTGGATAACTTCATTCTTTCACATTCATTAGTCGACAGATATAACCGCTCTGAATTTTATCTTTTTATCATATGAATCAAGCTAACCATAGTTTTAATCTAATATGGTGCTTTTATTAACTTCTCAAGTTTTTTTTTATCTAATCATTGTGTCCGCTCATTGCGGCATATTATCACCATCAGTGCAGCTATTAGCGCACGCATACCTAGTTGTAAGAAGCTTAGTCTACGTCAAGTGATCACTTTGATGAGTAGTGTGTAGTGCATTTAGTGATAAGGCAGATAGAACCGAGGTTTTCCAACTGAATTGGTCTCTGTACGTACAATCTTCATATTGTCAAATATAATAATTCATAAAGCTATTAACTAATTATCACCCTGTCCCAAGTTTGAACTTGAACTTGGGAATTATTTAATGAACATTAAAAGCAAACTATAAACAACGCGAGCAGTCATCGGGAGCGATTATGAACCGTAAGCATGCAATGATCAGCAATTTCTCTAATATAAATACACTGGCAAACCTTCAGTTCATCAGACTTTTGGTCTCACCTAAACCATCTCCAGGGTTAGTCACATGACTGCTTTTGGTTCAATCCGCTCTTTGGTTAGTCACATGATTGCTAAAGTATAATCCTTTTCCTGCCCCAAACCTAGTACTTGGTTAGCCATATCGACTGCTAAGACTAGGGGTTTCATTAACCACAGTAGAAAAGTCGAGTCTGTCAAAGTTCTTCGATTGAAGTTTCTAAGTAGTCTGTCAAGTAGTTCAAAGTGTAGTGTCCAAGTGCTCTTAGATACCTTAACATTAAATAAAACACAACACAACATAAGATAAACTATATTTACAAAGCAGTGACCAAAAAGACCTATAAACAATTCATAAAACATACCTCAAGTCGAGAAAGCATGCGCACCTTAATAATTGGGTATAGGCTAGTCTCATTAAGTTTCTGACCAGTAAACGCAGTTAAAACTCTATCGTTGGGTTTTTGACCAATACACATTGTTAATCTTTTCTCATTTAGTTTATCTAATATACTTTATTGTTTTTTTAAGTGCTTTCTTTATCTTCGCTTCTCACCTTACGTAAAGAATCCCGTACTACCATCGGAGTTATACCCCTGCACGCTGAGTAAGGCGTGGCATCGCGATTCAAACGTATGATGACAGACTGGTGGAGGCATTAAGAAAACATTAAAAGAACTGTCATCACGAATACTCGCGACAATATTGTACTCTGTTTATTTTATTAATTACTTTAAGTCATTTAACATTCTTTTGTCTACTCAACCACATTTTAATATAACCATTTTCTCCAGATAGATTGTTGCTGTGTTTGCAAAAAAATAGGATTTAGTAGCAAATATAGTGTCCATAAAATTTTTAGATTGTGTTTTCTTGATAGGTTAAGTTGGTTGATTATAGTGCCATAATTATTCTCATTTTCTTGAAAGTTTGAAATTAAGTACTAAGAACCGGTTAATTTTATGGGCGAATCTAGCCACTCGGTACAACACCTTCCGAGCTTTTTCCGTTTAGCTGGCTAGAACGGGTGGCGCTCAAACGACCCCACGACAGGGGCCGGGCTTTGTAACGCGACTCTCCGGGGCTAGGTTCATTTTTTTTATTAATTGGGAAAAAAATCTTTGGGTTCAATCAAACAAAAACGTGTTGCAAATTTGGCGCCCAACGTGGGGCAGCGAATTGGCATGTGGGTTTTTCTCCAAAAGTTTTGTCTTTCGTTTTTTTGGGGAAGTGGTTTCTTGAAACTTCCTTTAGGTATTGTGCTGACCCCGGATATGGGTGGGGGTCGGTCTAAACGAATGTTAGGATTCGATCTTTGAAAGGCATTATGGGGTTTTCCGAAGACTTGTTGATTAGAGAAGAATTTATGTGGCATAGGAGGTCTGGGCCTTATGTCAATTGGACCAATAGGAAAAGTCGGTCTCGAAGTACTTGGTATATTTTGGAATGTCGGAACAGTGTTGCCAACAGGATAGTAGTTTCTTAAATTTTGTTGATTCGTTTGTCTATTCGGTGCATGTTGTATCGTACTATTATTGTTTTTAAGCATTTGATTACGGGTATTTAATTGTTGTTCTATTAAAGTGTGATTTAGAATGGTGTTATAGGTATCATCTAAACAATTATAATGATTGATCATTAGAATGGTCCTAAGTTCGCTGTTAATAGCTAGTAAAACAGTTACAGCGGTTTGTTCTTTTTGCTCAATAAGTGCTGTCGTTGTAGCTTGAATTAATGGTATAATACATTATTAATTTTTAGGTGGATGCGGTTTCTTAGGATTTTAATTCTATCAAGAAATTCTAATGCAGACTCGTTTTTATTTTTTGTTAGAAAATTTAATTATTGTGGGAGAGTATGTCTACTTATTTTATCACCAAAGTCTCGTCTAAATTCGGTTCTTATTAGAGGCCAGGTACTTAGTTCCGGATGACAAAGCAAATAATCTCCGGCTTCGTCTATTATTTTAGAACATATAGAAGCGATTACGAATTCTTCTAGAGACTCATCGTTAGTTGTTTCATGGTATCTATTGTAAAACTTGTCTACTGAGAGTATAAAATATTCTAAGTTTTCGGGCTTTCCCAAAAAGCTCTTGTGCAGCAGATGTGTAATTTCTTTAGCAATGTATAGAGAAGTCATAATTATAGATTTACTTTTTTCTAGTTTATCGCCTTGAAGTGAAGTTAGTGTTTCGTTTAGTTTTATTATTTCTTCTTCTGACAGATCAAGTTTAATATTAGCTAAGGGCATAGATGCTTAATGGTGATTAATTATATTGGTACAGTAAAAGCCAGAATCAATTACTATCAATAACAATTTTTGATTACTTTTGTCTGATGGTAAAATACAAATAAATATAAAGAATAAAATTTTGAGAAAAATAGGAGGATTCACTGTGTGCATAACGAAATAAAAAAAAACAAAAAATAAAATCAAGGAGAAAAAGTTTCATATACAAATTTAACAAATATAATGGGTATGGAAGTGAAAATCACTTACTAAGGCTTCTTCTTGCGCCGGTAACTATGCTCCTCTAATAATTGTGGATGGGGCGTGTTTTCTTTTTAGACTGATGGTTAATACCAACGGCCAGGACGGCGGCTTCAGGAATCGAGCAATATGCACTTTCCAAACACACTTTGCACTGGTCTTCTAATGTCCACTAAGACTGCGCCAGTTATATGTTTGAACTACAACAATATCTTTTTAAAAATTTTATTTATAAAGTTAAAACTAACAGAGTGACGTCTTAACTAATTGAAATCAAAATTAAGAGTGGTGAGTTAAGGGTACATTGTGCTTATATATCTAAGGGTAAAGTAAACAAGGAGCTTGGGTGATAACGGCTGGGCCGGTCGTGCTGCTGACATAACTCATGCAATGCATTTTTATTATTATTCATAAACATATATAGTGCTCCATGTTTGTAAAACTATATTAGGTACTACAAATAATGTTTATTTATTAAATAAATACAAACTATAATCTAAACCGTAATGTAACACAATTTGCATTTTGCAACTTAAATAATAAAACAATGATTACTACTGTATATATTGGACATTGGACAGGCTTGACAAAATGAATAATAATTACAACTAAGGACTAAAATATTTTTTACACGATTTTTGTGTACGGTCGTTTGTCTACCTTTATCGTTTTTGATAATATAATTTGGACCCTCCGTAGAAACAACAAAAAAGGGGCCCTCCATCCAGGGATCTAATTTCTTTCTATCCTCCTTAATTACTAATACTTGCTCGCCTGGCTTAAGCTCCAATTCTGTACTATTAGGATCAAACTGAATTTTGAGCTTCATTTTGGCGTTTTAAAGGAATTCTTTACCCTTTTCGAGCCAATTGTAACCTATATCGTACTTCCTGATCATAAAGCGGGTCTATTCAAGATTTTGTGAATATCTCTGAGAGATGTGTTTTTTTGGTAAAAATCAGTTCAAAAGATGTATAGTTGTGATAAATGCACAGCTTATTCAATAACCAGCTATTCATCTCTATCGAAATCCGAAAGTTGGAGTGTCGGGCACTGCGCATCCTGATAGTGCCCTTAGCGGTTCAGTTTCACGGTCTCGTGATTTTTCAGGCCATGTAATAACACGAAGCGAACTGAATTTAAAATGAATATTCCCTTCAAAATCCACGACAAATTCGTCCGAAGCTGCGGCTATTGCGCTAAAGAGACCGGAATTTTCGGATTTTTATACAATTTTGCCATTTAAAATCGTTTTCAAACGGATTTTAGACGGTAAAACATCGTATTTTAAATTAAACGAATTGTCAAAAGTATTATTCAGATGCCCAGACGTTTAGAAAAATATTAACTCATGGCCCTCTTCTAAAATTTTCACTTGACTTTTCCAAATCAAAGGATGCCGCCGCAAGATGAGTAGCTGGTTATTGAATAAGCTGTGATAAAAGCCTAGTCTTGTGTTGCAACAAAAAGCAAGATATCTTGTCCAATTATCCCAATCTGAATTAGTTAAATTGGCGTACATGCGCATAAATTTATTAAGAACACGATGGCTGCGTTCGCACCCGCCTATAGTTTCGCTGTGATAAGCAGGTGAAATTTTATGTTCAATTTTTAATAAATTTGCGAGATTTTTAAAGACTTCATTCTTATATTCTGTGCCCATGTCACTTCTAACCTCTTTCATAGGCCCATATATCAGAATAAAATTTTAAAAAATTGTTCTTGCTACTGTAGCAGCTTCTTTATTTTGAATTGGGATAATAACAACATATTTAGTTAACTCACACTGTATGGCTACGGCATAAGAGTTACCTTGATCAGAGTTTTGAAATGGTCCAATCGTATCAACACAAACAATATCAAATGCTGTTTGAAGTGTAGGTGTTAATATCAAAGGTTCAACTTTATTAATTTGACACTTACGACAGAGGGTTGGTGTACTTTGGAACATCTCTAGGTAGATACTGGATTGATTTCTTTTTCCATTTATAAAATGATTTTAATATTTTCAGAAGTCTTTATTGACCACAATGACCGCCTAACATAGGGTCGTTGTAAAAATTTTCAATCAACTGATATTTTTCGCCTTTGTTTATTATTAGTTTTTGAGGCAAACATAATATGATAGATAAGATATGAAGTTTATGCCCCATTGCTTTAAATTCGTTTACGGTGCACCTAGTGAATATTTTATAATTTAGACTTAATCTTAATTTACTATTCGCTATGTGCGTTACACGACGCGACATCTGGTGGTACAAAATGTGGCGAATTTCTTAGAAACGCGTCAAGTACATCGGAAACGATTTAAAATTCAAGAAAAATTGTTGATTTTAGTGCAATATAATTAGTTCTGCAGATAATACGTTGTCATATGAGAATATTTATTGTATTCAGCATAATACTAAAACTTTGTAGGTTATGAAAGCGTAAACATGAGAATATCATAATAATAATGCATTGTGAAGTTGATACGATTAAAAATTCGATTCATGAAGTTTTACTGAAATTACTTTAGAATGAATGAATGAATACGATTTAGAATAATTTATTTTTTCAATCTGGAAATTTATAGACAACCTGAAATTAAGTTATTAAATATATTTTTCGGGATTATTAGTGCTGTCCATTGCACTAATCATAAGAACCGACTTCGAAAATATATCACACAAGTTATGATACTTACCCTTCTGGTTCTGGTGTCATATGAGCACCGTCAATTTTGCAGCATTTTTTGGGTTCTATGGAAAGATTACATCAAATGGGACACATTAACGCAAAAAAATTTGCGGATGAAGCACATTTTCTCAAAATAAATTGAAAATTAAAATTAAAATTTAACATACATTTTTTCCTAATAAACACAATTCCAGTACACTTTGCCCTAAGGTATGATCGCAGAAGGTTAATAATAACATAATATAAAGCTTCTTTTCGTACAAATTGCAAATAAAACTGCTTTTTGCACTTTAAAACTATAATATAATATATATGAGATAAACGTCAACATGACTATTTCTTAAAACATTATTATATAGGTTGGCTTAGCACGGCTCAGCTGGCTGTTGTATGGGTAGATGTTGCCAAGGGTAATTTCTATTTGCTTCTAAAATATAACAGCCTCGTGTTGAATATGTTTCAAAAGTACTGTGGGACGAAAACTTCTTATAAATAATGATTCTTAATGGCTTTGTTCAATAAAACAACAATAATTCGAATATATGATTTACTAGAATTAGATGTTACGCTAGAAGGGGGTCACTTTTAATAATAAGTCATATAAACTAATTCATTTAGTTTATTGAAATAGATACAAATTTAAAAGGTTATTTGGATTAGTTTAAGAGAGTATCACGCATAGTGCGTTTGTTTTGTTACTTTGAACTAATTTTGATTTTGTGATGGGCGGGGGTGGTCAAGCGCGTAGCGCGCTCGCCTCTATGCGCTTCTTTGGCTGATTAAAGTTAGTTTCGATTATTTTTGCTTAATCTGGAATACGTCATTGGTGTTAGTTTTGGTTAGTTTAGGTTAGTCTGGGTTGGTTTTGCCTAGTTTATGATAGCGAAGAGAAAAGGTCGCGTAGCGCGCTATTCTTTTTATTTTGGTCAATTAGGGTTAGTCTGGGTTAGTTTCGGTTAGTTCGGGTTAGTTTTGGTTAGTATGGGTTAGTTTTGGTTAGTCTGGGTTGGTTTTGTTTAGTTTGGAATATACTTTGGTTACATAGGGTTAGTCTGGGTTAGTTTTGGTTAGTATGTGTTAGTTTTGGTTAGTCTGGGTTGGTTTTGCTTAGTTTGGGATAGGGAATAGACAAGCGCGCGTAGCGCGTTTGTCTCTTTACTCTGGTTAATTAGGGTTAGTTTTGGTTAGTTTGGGCGTTGTTTGAATAAAGGAGTATAGTTAGCTAACCAATGAGTATGACAGAGAGACCATTAAACAAAGAAGGATACATATCGGTCATAAGCGACAAAACGGATAAAACTGAAAACTCGATGCGCTAGAAAAGATTTTAAGGTTGTCTGTAATAAAAATTGAATTCGTCTAACAGATATGTTTCGAGGCCCATAGATGGCACATCAAACAGTCGTATTAGAAATGATTGCTTATCGACTTCGTAGTTAAGTCGATAACCATCGAATTATTTATAGAAATAAAATTATTAAAAGAAAAACAGTTTGTTATGAATGGAGAGAATAATGCGTAGTACAAACAGGTACCAAATAACTATTTTGCATACAAGTTGCGATATAAACTGCGCTGGGCAGACGAAACGGATAGGTACTAGGTACACATTTTTAGATAAATTTCGAAGTGAAATATTTTTATATTAATAGATAGGCAGTTTTTAAGAGGTTTTTCCAAATATCATAGGCAAAAGTTTGTTTTGATTGCGAGATCTAAACGAACTAGGAAGTGTTGCATACAGGGTGTTTATTAAACTCTTGGAAAACTCCATTGCTTCCGAAAACGTGCAAAAATTTTTTTAAGTATTGGTTGACCTCACAACAATGAACACTATACTCGACGTGCCGAACAGATTCACCAAACACGGAAAACACGGAAACAATAATTCTTCTTATTTTATGATTCCATTGATTCGAAATATAGGAACTTTGATTAACACACTCTATTTTTATTTTTTGTATTATGGGTAACAAGAAGAAGAAGGAGGAAGGGACCCACCACCCTCTCACCAGCGAGACCAGAAGGGACTCGCCAGTGCCCTTGCCCTGAAGGGGCTAAAGTGCCCTGAGGGGGCCAAAATGTGATAGCGTTCTAAAAATGACGAACTAAAAATGTTTAAATATATCTAAATTAAGCAATGGTTCTTCGAACCAGCTCCTAATTTCTGCCCTGAAGGGGCCAAATTTTAAGTTCTCCTTCTTATGAAAGTTCTTCTTCTCGACAAGTGTTCGATAGCTTAATTTGATTCTTTAGAACCAGATTCCGAGATCGCTGGTAGCCCTAATATTTTATTCCCAAGGGGCAGAATTGTTTGAAATTCTCCTTCTTTTCCTTAAAGTCATCTTTATTAATATAAAAATATAAAATTCTTAGCGAACCACACCAGGTTCCGTGTGTAGCAAGGGCCATCTACCCAAAGTGGATAGATGAATAAGGACAATACCCTTCTTGGATCGGGCCGTAGCCCGGGAGGTACCGAAAACCCTCCAATTTGTTCCATAAAAGAGGTTCCCTACAGGGATACATTTGCTTACTCTATGAGCCTTGCGCACGGGTCCTAACGTGTTCCGTCTAGATACAAAAATGTACAAAATGTACATATATGTGTACATGGTACACTTAACATGATAGCGTAAATAAAACTTTAAATTCTTGATAAAGCAGCTAGACGGGAGCACCCAACAGTCTGTCCTGCACGAATCCGCCCAGTAGATCCAAGTGGTCTTCTTGAGTTAGTCTTCTTACTAGTTCCTCGGGTCCAGGTAGATTGGCATCCCCCAGGATCGCCCTTGCTTGTTCCCTCTGGTCCACGTAGTCGACGCAACTATAGAGCCTGTGTTCAGGATTGTCTTCTTCGTCTTGACATTCGAGGCAATCAGCAGCACCAAGTTTGCCGATCTTGCAGTAATAACCTGCAATTTGACCATGACCTGTTAGTAACTGCGTAATACTGCGATTAAATTTTAAGTCCATAATTCCCCTTCCCTGAATGCTAGGAAATATTCTATGAGTCCATCTGCCAGTGGAAGCCTCGTCCCATTCTGTCTGCCAGTTCCTTATTGTTCTCTGTCTAACGGCGTCTTTAAATAATTTCTTACCAAGTCTGGGCTCGACTTGAATCTGAACATCATCTCTGCTAATCACTAAGCCCCTCTTCTATTCTTTCGAACATCATCTATTCCAACGGTGGTATATTAGCTAACACGGCCGCAGCCTGTGCGGACAGTGTCCTATACGCACCAATGATGGTCCTGGCGACCAAACCTCTGATTGAATTTAATTCATTTCTTATCCTTATGTGTCTAAGCTTATTCTCGAAGTGCTCTGCATTATAGTAAAAGAGCGGCATAATTGCTCCATCAAAAAGGGTCCTCAGAGCCTCGGGGGGCGGCTGAAAGACTCTGGCCAATGCCCTTCTGAGCCACTGGAAAATAGTCCTAGATTTCGCACAAATATATTTAATGTGGGCTTGAAAAGTGAGCTTCTCGTCAAGGATAACTCCTAAATACTTAAACTGGTCTGCCCTAGATATTCTGGCTAATCCGATCCTCACGGAAGGATTCCTCGTAAGCTTCTTGCCAAACATCATGTATTTTGATTTCCCATGTGATATGCTCAGCTTGTTAGTGATCGCCCATTCCTTAACTTTCTGCAATGCGGTGTTCATTTGAATTTCCAACGCTGGTCTGCTGTTGGCACATGTGACGATTGCGGAAAAATTGAAATGAAAAACAAAACATTGGGTCGATTCAATCATAAATTAAGACGAATTGTTTCCGCGTGTTAAAATGACACCACCTTGCCTTTGACTAACAATTTTAATATTAAATTAAAATACAATAAGACTATTTTAAGACGAAAGGAGTACATTTACTCCTAACAACATTAGTTGAGCCGAAGCTGCTGCTGATAACTAGTGTTAGGCATGGGTCATTTGCGCGCCGCGGTCACTTTTACCTTTTGCTAGGGATTTATTGCCCCGATTGGCAATAGGACAGTTGCCCGCAAAATAGAGATTACGGAATGGTACCGACTGTAATATAAATGTTAGATACGTTACGTTTCATCCTCAAATATTTGAACATTTCATGCTTGGTCCTCCGCTCGTTACGAGGGGTCAACGAACAGGAACTAAACAAAACTAACCCAAGGCATACTCAAAATCAGGAAAAAAAAAATAAAAATGCTGTACGACAACCCAATATTACATCTTTTTCAACAACTATTCAAACAAACAATTTATATTACAGTCGCACTATGGCGAGGTCCTATCGCGTTTGCAGTTTACTTATAAGCAACCGGAGCCCAACTGTCCCAGGGCCGGATTAAGGGTTCAAGGGTTAGTCGGCTCTCTGCGACTATACTATGGAAACGAATTTCCAGTTTTAACTCTAATCTGATTATTCAAATTACAGATTTGTCAAAAACAACGAATTATAATGGACTCTCGCACCAAATTTCATTATTTTCTAATAAGTCAATTTAAAGTTATTTATATTTAGAAAAAAATATTCGTAAAATCGTAAAAACACTGTTTTTTTTTTGTTGGTGGTTAAAAAAATCTAAATACTATTGAGTGTGAGATACAGTGTGTGCGTGGATTTGCTTGCCAAATGGGAAACTTTTATTTTTCATTGAGATTCACGTATAGATATATCCAATTTTTTATATTGGGCGCTCAAAAACTTCAAAAACACGAATTTTGATTAAGAGTAATCTACCTTTATTTTTTATTTTTGAGTAAAATGCTTTCTTAAAAACTTGTCTAGATTCAACTTGGCAGTCAATATCCCAAATACCAATTACATATTTTTATTTTTGAAAAATGCGAATTATGACGCATTTATTTTTGATGAAAACTCTTATTCCATCACATCACATGAGCGCCTCGTACATAAAATTTAATATGTCTACACGTGAATATATTTTTTTTCGCTAGCAAAACTGTTTATAAAGAATAACATTTTTTGCTAAAATGAGAAATAAAAGTTTCCCATTTGGCAAGCAAATCCACGCACACACTGTAGGTTGATGATGGTGGTCCAAGAACGAAAAAGCCAAATCTGATTAATAATGGCAGGAAAAAATAAAGAAGTCTTGGTAATATTTGGTCTTCTAATATCTTCGAAAGTAGTCGGAATGTCTTCAATTTTTAAAGGGCATTTGATTGAGCTTCAAATTATTTGTAAAAGATCAGGTTTATAAAATGTGTTTACAGTCACTACAGTCAGATTGTTACGAGTTATAACTCGTAACAATAGTTAAATTAGCTGCCTTTATGTATTATTTTATCTCTTAACTTTACGAACACTTCTCAATACTTTTGACAAGTGGCAACTCGTGACTTTTAGGCAAGACGGTGCCAAAATATAATTCTGTTCCTTATAAGAAACAGCTCGCCGCAGACGCAGCCAACGTGCTCTGAAGCCCTCTATCGGTTTGGTCCAAAACTAACAAAAAGTGTTAAGGTTTTTAGTCCATAAGGTTGACTAACTATCTCCTTTATTTAGACAACGGTTTGGGTTAGCTTTGGTTAGTATGGCGCGTAGCGCAGTTGTCTTTTTACTTTGGTTAATTAGTTTGGGTTAGTTAGTTTTGGTTAGTATGGGTTTCTTTTGGTTAGTCTGGGTTAGCTTGGGTTAGTTTTCGTTGGTTTGGGTTAGTTTTTGTTGCTTTGGGTTAGTTTTGGTTAGTATCAGTTAGTTTTGGTTAGGGTCGGTTGGTTTTGCTTAGATTGGAATAGCGAAGAGACATATTTTGGGTTAGCTGTGGTTGATTTACTGACAAGCGTGCGAAGCGCGCTTGCCTTTTAAAATTATTTCATTTTATGACAAATATACTTGATCTAGGGCATTTACTGGGTAATGAACAAATTGAGTCGACAGAGTACCGTAAGTAAACTTTTATTACTTATATATATACATGTATGGCTAAACAGCCAGGGTTAGTTTTGCTTAGTATGGGTTACATTTAGTCAATCTGGGTTAGTTTGGGTTAGTTTACGTTAGTCTGGATTAGTTTTGGTTAGCTTGGGTTACTTTGCATTAGTCTGAATTAGTTTTGGTTAGTTTCGGTTAACAGACAAATGGGAGCTTGTTTGGTTAGTCTGAGGCATATAAGGAACAAGCGCGCGGTGTGCGCTTGTTTAGTTACTTTCACAAGTTGTTATTCTACTTTATGAAACATGCTCCTGGACTTGGCAATTTGGTTACTTGAAAATTGAGAAGGTTAGCCAAGTCTGACAACATTGCAAATAAATTGTCATCATTTCGCATTTAAATGTCACTAAACAACCTCATTTCTGAAATTCCTTTTTCAATTTTTGGCGTCAAAAGTGCTTCATTCGCAAATTTTTTTGCATTAACGTGTTCCATTTGATGTAATCTTTCCATTGAACCCAAAAAAATCTTTAAAATCGACAGTGCTTATATGACACCAGACCCTTTTCGATGTATTCCACGTGTATATTTGTATAGTAGCTGAATAAAGTTCCAAATTTCTCCGACTCGCGCGCACGATCGTTCGTCATTTCTCCCACTACCCTAACGCACAGAGCGAATACTTACAATCTCCATCCATAGCCTCTAGCTTAGATTATATTTCTTCATTGGCGATTGGAAGTGTAGTTTGAGCGCTCTTTTTTTTATTTTTTATTTTAATTTTTACCGTCGTAGGACCTACTTCAAATATTAACAAGTGCACTTTTAAATGAGAAAAGTGAGAGGTAAACTCGTTGCGATTGGAAGTATTTGGGATAGATATGTTCAGAATTGTTTCGGCAGTATCCGTCCATGCTAATGGCAGGGATTTTATACGTCCTTTCAACAGATCATTAATTAGAGGCACTAAACTAGAAAAATCCGTAATGTATCGTCTATACCAAGAACAAAGAACGATGAATTTGACTTCAGTAGCCGTTCTCGGACGAGGATAACTCACCATTGCAGATACCTTTTCAGGTTCTGTAAGCAAACTGTTTGCACGTTGCACCTACTATATAGCTTAGAGGCTTTAAAGAAGTCTTAAAGAATTCACACTTTTCCATATTGACGGTAAGATTCGCTTCTTCCAGTTTTTCTTTAATTTTGCAGATACCTTTTCAGGATTTGTAGCAAACTATTTGCAGTTTACACCTACTATATAGCTTAGAAACTTTAAAGAAGTTTTAAAGAATTCACACTTTTCCATATTGACGGTAAGATTCACTTCTTCCAGTTTATCTTTAACTTCGGATAAAAGTTTAATATGATGAATCGGGTTTCAGACCGAAATATCGCACAAATAAGTAAATATATGAACGGTTCATACCGTGGACCAAAAATAGCATCAACTAGACATTGCTGCGTTTGTGCGACATTGCATAAACCAAAAGGTACAACACAGAATCTAAACGAACTACGTCCTTCAATGCTAAATGTAGTTTTGTCTTTTGAGGTCTAGTTCAAGGGATTTTGTCAAATTGCTTTACGTAGATTTATAGATCAAATATATCTTAAATTACGTAAGGAACTTAAAATCCTGTTTATATTCGGCAAGCAGTAACTATCAAACCTTGTTATACTGTTCGGAGGGCGACCAACTTATACCAGTCTCTATCCTGCGCTTGCTTTCTTTGCTAAAAATACTCGTGAGTACCAAAGACTCTGGGAAAGTTCTATGACACTGTAACAGTTCGATTTTTCCAATTTCAAAATTTCATTTATATATATGTCGCATTTAGGAAAAAATGATGCTGTATTTTGCACGCATCGGTTTATTAATTCAAAATTTATTAATTTGCCTTGCCAACAATTCGCTTGGAACTGTCATAGCCTCGGTTTATTAATTCTAAATTTATTAATTCAATTTGCTTGTAAATGCCACTTTGCTAATATGAGTTAACTATATTTTAGGTATAGATTAGCTATATATTTGTATTAGCTTTTAGAATCAGGTGTGACTATTTATGTTAGTTGATAAGCGAAAGCGATGTACCTTATTATTAAGATAAC
The DNA here is from genome assembly GCA_016904865.1 of Pissodes strobi. Classification (NCBI taxonomy): domain Eukaryota; kingdom Metazoa; phylum Arthropoda; class Insecta; order Coleoptera; family Curculionidae; genus Pissodes; species Pissodes strobi. The sequence goes on along the minus strand of JAEQML010067890.1, from coordinate 4,782 downwards.
TTGGCTTGATTTGCATTATATTATCGTAAACAGCCAGCGAATCGATTTATAATTTTCAGAATTTTGTTAGTGAAGCCTGCAAAAAAAGATGCATTTAACTAGTTGATCCATATTTTAGTAGTAGTTTTTGTGATCTCCGTGACGGAGTAATAAGAATGTACTGCTTCTCGTAGGATCGGCTGTCGATTTAAATTTTTAAAAGTTTATCGTTTTGACAGGGCATATTCTCTATTATTTCGTGAATCTCTTGATTTCAATGCATTGATTGTGGCCTCCGCCATCATGTTGCCATCATGACAAGCGAGAGCTCGGTCGCATAATATCTTCGAATTGTTCCTTGGATCGAATCACTCGGCATGTTTCCACCCCTCACTACTTGTGACGCAGCATCGAATCTCGAAGGCGAATTGAGGAAAGGAGTGGACGGCCTATCACGAGTTTGATCAGAACGTAAGAGGAACGTTTGCCAGTATAGCTAGAAACTTCACGTTTTAGTATTGTGCTATAATACAACCCTTTTGCTAGGGGATTTATTGTGTGGTTTCTGCTTGTGTTTTAGCACGACCGATTTTTCGGGCTCTACATGCTGTACTAGGTAAGCATTTTCTCTGGATTTCTTTTTCTATGGCCTGTGAAGCACGTGACCGCCATGATGCTATTTTTTTTTTGTTTCCATTATTTATAGCGGCTTCCACGTTCGTCCCATAAGACCGAGACCGTCGAATCTCTCATAGTCCGCCCTCACGTCCAAGTTTGAGGTAAATATCACTACCGTTTTGTATGTCCATGGTTTTTTTTGTCTGGGAAAATTTGTTTTATAAAGAAGATGTATTTATGCAAAGAGGGAGGGAGCATATGATTTTTAATAAAGTAAGGGGGCTTTGCTTAATGCGTACTGGATTATTTCAGGGTTTTTCTGGAGGGCCAGAAGCAGAGCCACACCCTTTTTCTGGAGGGCCAGAAGCAGGGCCACAATCTTTTTTCTGGAGGGCCAGAACCTTTATTGGCTACAACTTTTCCTGGATGGCTAGAGGACTACCACTCTTCTTCTGAAGGGCCCCAACTTTTTCTGGAGGGCCAGAAGTATCACTGAGGGACTACACCATTTTGCAGAGGGCCAGAACCCTCATCGAAGGGCTACAGCCATTTGGTTCCCTCACGAGAGGCCGTCGAGAGCCGTTCCTGGGTATCTCTACGTGCCGGCACCTCTACCAGAGTTCGACTTCGGGATCCGGGTATCGTACTATAAGTTTTGTTCCTTCTGTTTACCATTTAGTATAATCATGCTTCGTTTTCCTTTATTCATACATTGAACGCCGAGTTCTGAGGTCGCTCATTGATTTCAATTAATTTAATTTACCTTTACTCACTGGTTTATCGGACCAGTTAATCTGATTGCTTTGAGTTGTTTACCCATTTTAATAAAAGTCAAGCGCTGGCTGAAAAATTTCCTACTTTTCATTTATTAGTAGAGTGATATAGCCGCTCGAAATTTTATCTCCTTATCATATGAATCAAGCTTTCCATAGTTTTAATCTGGTGCTTTTATTAACTTCTCAAGTTTTTTTTTTATCTAATTATTGTGTCCGCTCATTGCGGCATATTATCATTGCGGCACTCGAAATTAGTGCAGCTGTAGCGCACGCTTACCTAGTTGTAATTAGGTTAGGTAACGTCAAGTGATTACTTTGATAAGTAGTATTTAGTGCATTTAGTAGTAAGGCATATAGTACCGAGTATTTCTAACTGAATTGGTCTCGGTACAATCTTCACATTGTACTCTGTTTATTTCATCAATTACTTTAACAGTCATTTGACATTCTTTTGTCTGTACTTAACCACATTTTAATTGAACCTTTTTTTCCAGATAAATTGTTGCTGTATTTTCAAAAAAAAAGAACTTAGCAAATATATTGTTCCTTAAATTTTAGAGTGTGTTTTCTTGATAGGTTAAGTTAGTTGATTATAGTGTCACAATTTTTCTAGCTTTCTCGATAGTTTCAAATTAAGTATCTGTTGATTTTTTTGAGCTGACATAGTCACCCTGCACAACACCCGCAGAGCTTCTTCCGTTTAGCTGGCGAGAACGGGTGGCGCTCAAACGACCCCACGACAAGGGTCGGGCTTTGTAACGCGAATCTCTCCGGGGCTAGGTTCCTTTTTAATTAACAAAAACAAAATAGAATCTTTACTTTCATTTTCAACTTCAATCAGAAAAACGTGTTGCAACACCTTGCTTAAACATTTCATGTATCTCCTTGTTTGAAATTTGAGATATATATGGGGACAAAGGGAAGGGTTTCCTATGAACCGATAGTTACAGTTAATTTATTTGTCCTACCAAGGCGGCTCTTACTGTACATTTTATCAAAGGAAGCCATAACAATTTCAACCTGAATCCTTTCAACATTCGAGAGATCATCCAATGAGCATAAGGGGTTAAAATTAAAATCCGAAAAACGATCAACAGATTTAACTCTAGAATGAATTAAACTATTTTGAACTTGTCACGAACTATCCTTAAAATTTACAAATACCAAAATGTTTCGCAAAGTCGCATCCAAAAATAAAATTTTGCGGAAGTGAAGGAACTACTAAAGCGGTAATAACCTGATAAATATCGCCAATTACAATGGGTAGGTCAAACAAGCCTTCAAAAGCCTTCTCGGTGCCATCCGCAGTACTAATAGTCTTTAAAGTAGCTGGATAAACTTTTGAGTCGAAACGTCGCCGTCGTAAGATATCTAACCCTATAATTCCTACCAGGAAAGCTGTGGCTCTGAATCGAACAATACAATAAATAATCTCTTGATCAAATAGTTTTACCGAAACATAAGAACGATTATTTAAAGGCTTTTGAACTAAAAGTGGAGACAACTTTTTTTTCGATTTTTTTTCATAGAAATCAGAAACGAGTTTGAGCCGATTTTCCCATTCGAATTTATTAAAATGAGAATTTTTTGTATGTAAGGACTTATTTTCGGGTTTAGTGCAACGGCCTCCTCGAGGCACCTCCCTTAAACTTTTTTTTTGAACACTTTGGACAGGCGTTAACTTTAAAACCACATTGAAAACAAAATATTTTATGCTCTAACATACAATCCCTATATAAATGATTATCTAAACCGCAATTCCAATAAGGAACTTTATTTTGTACTGTAGCGTTATCGTTAGCTTCACAAAAAGAATCCTTATTATCTTTGGAAAAAGAGGTTTTTCAGTTTTTTGGACCGTTTTATTAAATGATTGTCACTAAATGACCAACGTTTCGGCACTAGTTTGTGCCACCATCAGGGCTGCAATAAGAGAGAAAAAAAATTGTTTAGTTATCGTGATCGGGCCTGATACATTATAAGTATTGATTATTTGTGAAATTAAAAACTCACTAGGTTGTACAGAATTATGAGGTATACCTATAGGAAACGTTTGGGTTATTTAATTGATGGGTAAAACATGAAAAAACTGAAATTAAAAAGAAAAAGGAGGTCTGTTAAACAAACTCACCCAGCAACCTAGAGTTGGGCATAAATGAAATGCCTTGTTGAACCCATAGGGATCACAACACGTACACAAAAAAAACAATAACAAACACCGACAGCAGTTGCTCAGGTCACGTTCAAGGCTTACTAAATTTAATAAATACAGCAGGTTAGTGAAAGAAAATATCGATAATAATAGTAGCTGGAGATGGAGGAGGAGGGGCGTTGCGACCGTTCGCAAATTAGGACAATTAAAACGTTTTTATGAGGTTGTTATAGACAATATTTAAATTTTGGGTATCAGTATTTAAATTAACTGTGTATGGGTGTTTTTGGATGTATGCCATTTTCAAAAACAATCTTTTCTTTAAATTAGCCTCCTTCCCCAATATAGTGGTATTTGAAAAATCAAAATTGTGCCCTTCTGAAAAATGGTGAACAGCTAGTCCACTTTTAGGGTTATCAGCATATATAATATTGCAGTCTCGTTTGTGTTGAGATAATCTTTTTTGAAGGTGTTGAGTTGTTTGCCCTATATATGTAAATTGGCAATTACTGCATGGCACTTTGTATATTACGTCCCGTTGTTGTAGTAAGGGCACTGGATCTTTGATTCTTGAAAAAAGGCCTCTGACTGTTTTTATATTATAGAAAGCAATTTGGGAATTTGCAGAAGAGAGCTTTTTTGAAAGGCATTCTGATAGTTCCTTAATGTAGGGGATTTTTAAAAACTTTTTGTTTGTTGTAACTGTGCACATTTATTTGATTTTGAATTTGATTGTCAGTAATGTTTCGCGTAATTGAGTAAGATTCTTTTTCCAAAATTGTTGATCTGAGAGTTTAAATACTTTATGTTTGTATTGTTTTACTATATTAATTTTTTGATGTATAGGATGACAAGATTTATAATTAAGAATTCTGTTTGAACTGCTAGGTTTTTTATACAAGTCGCAGATAATTGCCCCATTGGTATTTATTACCATGATATCTAAAAAGGGAATACAATAGTCTTTTTATTTATTTATTTATTTATTTATTAATACACGGGACAAGCCCATTCGTACATTTGTAAAATAAAATAATACAATATACTAATAAGTAACATTCACACCAATCAAAATACATTTCTATAACTACAAAAGACAGTAAATTAGAACACTAAACATATTCATAATAAAAAAACCACACACACACACATACCTCACAGATCAGTTCACTTAGGAATATCTATTCTTTATCAGTGGCGGACATATCATCGGGCAATTCGGTGCGCCGCCCTGGGGCCCAAGGTTCAGAAGGGCCC